>JADRCD010202283.1:0-21525 GCA_019843815.1 Montemys delectorum | reverse complement strand
TAAGTTCCTTAAAGTTTCTATAACTTCCTATATTTTATATTCACCATTATGCTAAGATTTGTCATTTATTCTCTTTAGAATGTTCTTATACCAGATGTTCACATGAAATATTTATTTACCTATGCACATTTCTGAAAAAAAAAAAAACCTATTGACTCAACACCCAAAGGAAGCTCCACTCCCAGGCGCTCTAACATGCCTAGGATCAAAAGTGAGGAGGACACAACATCTGTCCCAACACCAGGAGTAACTGGGACCAGCAGGACCAGGCACACAAGAACTCTGCCAGCCCAGTGGCTTGGTTGCTTCTGGTCTGTCTGGGCTGGTGCCCTGAGCAGATTTTGGGTGTAAACTCTGCAGCCAGTCCCGAAATACTCAAAGGAAGCTTCACTCCCAGGTGCTCTAACAAGTCTAGGGTCACAGAATCCCAGAATCACAGGATCACAGAGACAGCTTGTCTCTGAGAAGTTCTGATACAACCAGGATCACAGGAAGGACAGGCTCCAGTCAGATTTAGCAAGGGCAGGTAGCACTAGAGATAACCAGATGGTGCGGGGCAAGCAACACAAACCAAGATTACTTGGCATCATCATAACCCAATACTCCCACTATAGCAAGTCCTGGACACATGAAGATTCAGATATAAAAGCACTTCTCATGATGATGATGCATGACTTTAAGAAAGACATAAATAGAACCCTCAAAGAACTACAGGAGAACACAGGTAAAAAGCTAGAAGCCCTTCAAGAAGAAACACAAAAATCCCTTAAAGAACTATAGGACAACACAATCAAACAGGTAAAGGAAATAAGCAATCCACTCAGAATCTAAAAAATGGAAATAGAAACAATAAAGAAGTCAGAAAGAGACAACCCTGGAGATAGAAAACCTAGGAAGGAAATCAGGGGTCATAGATGCAAGCATCACCAACAGAATACAAGAGATAGAAGAGAGAATCTCAGGGGCAGAAGACACCATAGAAAAGATTGACACAATAGTCAAAGAAAATGCAAAAATCAAAAAGCTCCTAACCCAAAACATCCAGGAAATCCAGGACACAATGAGAAGACCAAACCAAAGGATAATAGACATAGAAGAGAGTCAAGACTACCAAGGTAATGGGCCAGTAAATTTCTTCAACAAAATTATAGAAGAAAACTTCCCTAACCTAAAGAAAGTGATGCCCATGAACATACAAGAAGCTTATAGAACTCCAAATAGACTGGACCAGAAAAGAAATTCCTCCTGTCACATAAAAATAAAAAAACCAAATGCACTAATCAAAGAAAGAATTTTAAAAGCAGTAAAGGAAAAAGTCAAGTAACATATAAAGGCAGGTCTATCAGAATTATATCAGACTTCTCACCAGAGACTATGAAAGCTAGAAGATCCTGGGCAGATGTCATACAGACCCTACAAGAACACAAATGCCAGCCCAGGCTACTATATCCAGCAAAACTCTCAATTACCATAGATAGAGAAAACAAAATATTCTACGACAAAACAAAATTTACACAATATTTTTCCACAAATCCAGTTCTAAAAAGGATAATAAATGGAAAATATCAACATAAGGAGCAAAACTACACTCTGGAAGAAGCAAGAAAGTAATCTTTCAACAAATCCACACAAACTTAATTCCACTTCTTACAACTAAACAACAGGAAGTAACAATTACTTTTTCTTAACATCTTAATATGAAAATTAATATTACCAACATATCCTAATCGATTGGAATCCAAAAATATAAGGAATTAGAAATTCGTTGATTGTCATCCAATGGTCTCTCTAATTTGGTAATTGGAGAAATAGATCCAATATTGTACAATCCATGTACACTTTCAGCTTGTTTGTTCATGATAGTGTCTTGCTGTGTACAACATAATGGTCTTGAAATCTTGCTTCTCCTATCTCAGCCTCTATTAGACGTATTGTTTTTTTCATGTTTTTACACTATACTCTGGTTTTCAGAACAGCTTACATATTTCAAAAGTATTTATATACCCAAAAGAAATGTAGACAAATTTGGAGGTGGCTTGTAAGAGAACAACAAAGAGTGAGATTGAATGCTTTGCTTGACATTTACACCTCTTGTATCAAGTTTGAAGAAGATGACTTTATAAGTTACTCTTTCTCTGAGGCGAATGCTTTTCCAACTTATCACAGTCAATAAAACAGATTCTTACCCTCACCTAATGTCTGTGCCACTCTCCAAGCAGAACCATTGTTCACTGAAACAGTTGGTGAATAACTTTATGTATAGACCATCTTAATACCCACACCATTTCTTAAATGAATGTATCATGTTCTCTGTGGCCTGAGAATAAAGTCACTCACTCAAATCAAATAGCTTTAACCATAGCAGGAAGTCTGTATTAAAAAATCCTGCCTACAATACATTCCTTGGTGCAGCAGAACTGTCAACTCTGAGCTTCGCTATGATGGAGGTAAAATTCTTTGGTGATGTGAGGGTCAGTAAAGTACAGCCTTATTACAGTAAAATCCAGTGTCTAAAAATTGTTTGTATTTTGGGCTTGTACCACAGTAAGAGCCAAAATTTTAAGCTCTACTAAATACAAAACAAACAAACAAACAAACAAACAAAAAGACTTTATATATTTATATTAATTTAAGAAAATACTAGTAGTGATGAATTATATTGAAATATACAGTTAATATGTTTGGAGTTCTTTAAAATTGATATTGAGAAAAATATATGTATTTTCAGTATTGCTGTAGACAAGCATCTACATAAGATTGTTAAATTGATTGTTGTTTTATATCAAACAACTTTTATAATACTCATTTTATTGTTATAATATTTTATAAATTTTAAGGATTATGACAAAAAAGATATAGTAGATATTGAAGGAAGTTCTCTGGGAGGAGTTGGGGTACAAAAGGGAAACAATAATGTGATTTAATTCTATTTACTTAAAATATGTTTTTAAATGTTACCAAATTCAGATAAATTTAAATCATGTAAATTTTCTCATCATAATTCAATAAAACTTAAAAAAAATCCTATTGACTTTATGAGCTCCTCTGTGTCTTGCTCCTAGAAAAAAGTATTATTTTCATTATTTTTATATCTCTTATTTTAATATAACTAGAATATTCAAGAATATTCATCTAATAAGGAAAGTGATGTAATATACGTTTGAGTATTGGAGTCCCCAAACTATATTAACTACAATATATATATATATACATATATATATACATATATATATGTATGTATATATATACATATACTAGAAGCAATATATATATATGTATATATATACATATATATACATATATATATATTCTTTGCTTCTAGTTCCTGAAAATAATTGTAGACTGTAGAAAGTCTTGGGATCTTCAGAGTGATAGGATTATCATTAGTATGACACATAGATAATGTTAGGAGTACAGGTAACTTCAAATGAATATGGTTTTACAGATTGAGGTCTAGCTAGGAGAGTCAGAAATTGACTTGGATTACTATTTTCACAATTAAATGAAAGTGTATCACATACAGTTGGTACCCAAAAAGTTGAAGTTGTAATTTGTATGAGAAAAATAGATTTGATATAGGAAGTATTGTAGCAGAAACATAACCTAGTATCTCTGTTTTACTCTTTATTTGATTCAAGTATTTTCAGTATATGGCAAAGGAATAGCTATTTATAGGTGAACAAGGGCTGACTATTGTCATCCATAAATGGCAGGGTGCTCTACAAATCCAGATTCTATCATCTAAAAAGAAAACCATGTATCACACAATGCTTTTGAAGACCACAGTAGGACAGGTAAAGACTTAGTCAAAATGCCAAATTTTTATCAAAGGTCACAGATTCATTGAACAGAGTATATCAAAGGAGTTAGTTTTAAACAAAATAAAAATTAAGATGGCACAAAACCAGGAACTTATCTAATCTTACTGATAGATAAAGGCAGAGTTTGATCACCAAAAAGTTGATATCGAGTATCATGTCTTCATATCTTTAACTAAACTTCTGTTGGGACTAAGGCTAGACTGTAAGCAGTAAACACTAACGTTCAGTTTTCAAAAAAAGGAAAGCCAATCAAGTCATTTTCCAAGAGTTCTTCTTTGCAGAAATCCTTTTTGGAATTACCATGAAAGGTTTTTAATTTTTAAAAATATTTTATTCAGTTCATTATTGTATGTTATAGGCATTTTGTGTATCTGGTACATGTAGAAATAAGAAAAGCGTGCCATTGGATATTCTGAGACTGAAGATATAGATGTTGGTGAACTGCCACATGAGTGCTAGAATTCAAACCCATGTCCCCTCCTAGAAAACAATGAACTAATAACTAATAACAACTCCTTTCTTATTACTACTCGCCTAATTTCAACTATTAGATAAATAGCATATTTCCTATCTTCATAATTTATCTCACTTCAAAGGACTATGGACTTCCTTGCATCCTCTTTAAAATAGTGGTATCATATAGCCTACTTAGATATATTCTTCATCAACATGATTCCCTCTTAAAGGTGTTTGTCCTTTTGAAATATCATTTCATACTACTACTTGTATCTTCTGGCTTAAACCTATAATTATTACAATTCAGACAAGTACCAGAGAATATTAGCATTTTCCCTTTTGTGTTTGGATATAATATTTTAGGAACTCACTACTATTAATATCACTCTCCAATCTCCCTATGGTAAGGATAAATATATCTCAGCTTTCAAGGTAAACAGGAACAATTTCATCAGAATTTCCAAAGCTCAATGCTTTCTCAGTTTTATTATATATCTAGCTCATATATATGATATATATAATCACACAGACTTCAGAAAGGAAAATTCTATTTAAATAGATTCCAAAGAGCCCAACTATAGCATATGAATGATAGTAATTGAGGGTAATTGTTTCATTTGAGAGTTCTCCTAAATTTACAAGCAGTAGTCATTTTCTCAGAAAGTTATAAGAAAGGCATGTAATGATCTAGAGCTTATTTGTGACTTTCTCAGCTGTAGCAGCAGTCTAGGATAAGATACTATCATTTCTTAGTAAATTGTTTCATTTGTGAACTTAGCTTCAGTTACTCTGAAAATAGAAGCTGAGACAATGGAGCTTAAGTGGCTTATTTTACCCACGTGAATTTACAGTTTATTCCGGATCTCAAGAAACACTGAACAATCATGACAAGTGTAAAATGCTGACAAGGACTCTGACTTTTGCTCTGACATAAGGAGAGCTTGAAAGACATCATCTAATCATAACACATAACATCTTTTTTTTCTCTCTTAGAATTACCAGAGAAGAGAATTACCCGATCACAGGGTGGAATATCACTTACAACTTTGAGAAGAGAAACATTTAGAGAGGTGCAGCAAATGATATTTTTACCCTGATCAGAAACCCCTAGAGTCGAATTGGGGTTTCTTTTTTGTTTGTTTGTTTGTTTGCATTGTTTTCTTTTTTATTAGATATTTTCTTTATTTACATGTCATATGATATCTCCTTTCCCAGTTTCCCCTCTGAAAAAAAGAAAAATAAAGTAAAATAAAATAAAACAAAAACAAAAACAAAAACAAAAACAAAACAAAACAAAACAAATCCTGTTTCCTCCCCTCTCACCAACCACCCTCTCCTGCTTCCTAGCCCTGGCATTCCACTACACTGGGGCATAGAATCTTCACAGGGCCAAGGGCCTCTCCTCCCATTGATGAGCAACTTGGCCATCCTCTGCTACATATGCTGCTGGAGCCATTAGTCCTACCAGGTGTACTCTTTTGTTGGTGGTTTAGTCCCTGGGAACTCCGAGGATACTAGTTAGTTCATATTGTTGTTCATCCTAAGGGGCTACAAAGCCCTTCAGCTCCTTGGGTCCTTTCTCTAGCTCCTTCTAGGACCATGTACTCAGTTCAATGGATGGTTGTGAGCCTCTACTTCTGTATTAGTCGGTTACTCTCATAGCCTCTCAGGAGATAGTTATAGCAGGCTCCTGTCAGCCAGCACTTGCTGGCGTCCACAAAAGTGTCTGGATTTGATGATTGAAAATGGGAAGGATTCCTAGGTGGAGTAGTCTCTGGATTGTCCTTTCTTCAGTCTCTACTCCATAGTTTGTCTCTGCAACTCCTTCCATGGGTATTTTGTTCCCCCTTTTAAGAAGGAATGAAGTGTCCACATTTTGGTCTTCCTTCTTGAGTTTCTTGTGGTTTGTAGATTGTACTTTGTGTATTCTGATCTTCTGGGCTAATATCCACTTTTCAGAAAGTGCATACCATATGTGTTCTTTTGTGATTAGGTTACCTCACTCAGGATGATATTATCTGGATCCATCCATTTCCCTAAGAATTTCATAAATTCATTGTTTCCAATAGCTGAGTAGTACTCCATTGTGTAAATGTACCACATTTTCTGTATCGATTCTTCTGTTGAGGGACATCCGGGTTGTTTCCAGTTTCTGGCTATTATAAATAAGGCTTCTATGAACATAGTGGAAATCAACAAACCAATATAACCTGATGGCTACCTGTTACTGTGTGAGACAGAAACTCTGACTACTTAGGTTTTTTGATATTCTGAGCTTTCCTTTCATAACTCCTGTGTTCTCATAAAGAATCTACAAGCAGGAAGTTAATATCCAGGAAAAGTATAAGAGCAGCTTCTTGCTCATAATCAATTTCCTTCCCTGTTATAAAAGTTTCCTCTGATGTTAAACAGAATCTTTCATGACTCAATCCAACTATCTGTTGCCAACCAGGGGACTGAAAGCTTTTCATACCTGTGCCTTACATCCAACCTACGCACAGAAGGTGTGACAATAGGGGTAAGAGCTTTAAAGTACAATGAGAACTTGACAATTAACGTTTGGGCTAGGCACCTGGGAAAGAAAGAAACAAAGATACCATGCATGAGGAAAAACTCAATCATTTAATAACTATGATGCATAGTTGATATTAAAACAAATATGAAATACTTCTCTCCCAAACTTTCCATGCCAACCACTGAGCTCCCACACATTATGTTCTTCAGTTCTAAGGTGTTCTTTAGGTGTTACATGACTAGAAAGAAGAAATCATGGTAGAGTAAAAAGTTTAAATAGATCCCAAACCATAAATCAGCTTCAGAAAACACTAATAGCAGCTCTCTCTCTTTCTGTATATATATATAATTCATATATATTATGAATAATTTATATATAAAATTCATATATAAAATTTGTATATAAAATTTATATATAAAATTTTAAATTTATATATAAAATTTGAATGACCAGATATACTGATATTCACCACAGTTGCTAATCCATAATCCATGTCAAAATTTTAAGAAAAGAGAGTGCTCTCTATATTAGAGTTATATGATATATATGTATGCACACATACACACACATATGTAATGAGTTCAAGCCAGCAATCCTGTATCATAGCAAGAAATAAGTACTATAAACATATTATTAATATTTTGGAGGAAATTTAAAATATATACATATTAATTTAAAAAGAAAATGATAGGTACCTTGTAAGAATAGATGGAATGTATAATAAGAAAATCAAGTAAAAGGAAAATAGGCTGAACTGTGGTGGTACACATCTTTATTCCAAGCACTTGGGAAGCAGAGACAGGCAATTCTCTGTGAGCTTCAGGCCAGCCTGGTCGACAGAGCAAGTTCCAGGACAGCAAGGGCTACACAGAGGAACCCCATCCTGTAAAACCAACTAACCAACCAACCAAATACACAAAAACAAAAACAAAAACAACCAACTAAAAAAATAAACTGAAATAAAAATATTTATAGTGTTCATATTATGTCTAAGAGTATGATAATTAACTATGAAAATGCATATAAGTAGATTCTTATAAAACTAATACATAGGAGGGTAAGAAGGAACAAATAAGGGAACTAATGAATGTAAATAAGATTACACTGGAAACTGTAATACAAAAAGGAAGAGACAGAGAGTGGAACCAAAAAAATATGTGGATTAATATTGGATGATAATTTTACTGGATTAATAACCTTAAACAAAACTACAGATTCAAGAATCCCAGACAAAAAGAAATTATTAATTAAAAAAGCAATTATATAGGAAAGTCTTATCCAAGTAATAGAAAACAAAGATTAAAATTTGCACTTCAATTTTAGAAAATAAAGCAATAACTTTTGTTAGAATTCATGCCAATAAGAAGAGTGGACTGGAAGTTTCAAAGTAGACTGCTGATAGGTAGCAGTCTTTGTATCTCCAACAATATTAATGAAAACTTCAGGTCTTTCACTTTAGAAAGAAGTGAGGTATATGATCTCTAATGTTGAAAAGAAGTGAAATGTATGTTCAGCAAGCAAGGTGTCACACTAAAGAGCAGATAGTGATAAGTCAGAAAAATTGCAGACATATTGAATGTTAGGTTTACAAAGAAAAAATAAACTCCATTTAGAGTAATGAAGAAAGCTATGATGAAGAAAAAAATTCAATTATTCTCCATGGTCTGAGCACAAAACAGAATCATAAGCAATGCTATAGGCTGCAAACAAGCCAGCGTTTTAGATGGTGTGCCAGGAGGATGCATTGGGGTAGATAGCAGAAATGTACTGGAAGATCTTAGATGCAGAAAGACTCGGAGCTATGACTGATAAGCTTACCTATGCAGGGCAAACCAGTTTTAGTTGATGAAGAGATGAGTTATTTGCAGAAGATGATGAGTGATTAGTAGTTACCAGGGTAGATCAAGTAACTATTCTACGTATCTCCTTTAAAAGAGAGAATATAAGACAATAGCTACTATGACCTGGGAAACCACACTGATCAACCTTTGATGTGATTTCATTTTAATTTTAATAAATTTTCAAAATTTGAGATATTAGTTTATATTTTCTAACTTTTACTTGCATCTATTTTGATATAATTTCAATTTTATTTTTTAAACTAGCACTCATGCTTTTCAAGAGAGTAAAAATTTGAGAGACTTTAACATCATATCATAGAGACTAAAAGTTAGGATTTGTCACTTTTAATGTAAAAATTAAATTGTTAGTGTAATGAATATAATTTTTTAAAATTAATGTATCTTGAAATGTGTTATGCTCATTCAGTGAAGATATTTTCATTCTCAAGAAGGAGTAAAGCAGTCTCTCTACAATCATCTTGAAGGCCAGAGACTCCATTAAGCAAGCACCACTGAATTTAAGTGATATTCTCAATAATTTGTGATTGATTAATATATAATTATTAATAGAGCTTTGGGGTAAAGGACATTAAGAAAACAGAATAATGAAAACATATTAGAAAAAATGTGGTTACATGAAAATAGAAGACAAAAGCATTCTGTGTGTGAGAGAGAGTTGTGGAAAGAGAGACACACACAGAGATAGGAAGAGACAGAGAGAGAGAGAGAGAGAGAGAGAGAGAGAGAGAGAGAGAGAGAGAGAGATTGAGCAAGTGCTACTACTGAGCTAAATCTCTGACTCCCAAAGTAACTAATATAGACATAAAAGGTAGCTGAAAGAGGAATCGGAGAGTCATGTAATTCCCCCTCAGCTGCATTTCTTGGATGCAAAGGAAACCTTGCTGTGAAAAAAATAAGGTAAAATAATAGATCTCAAACCTTTTAACTTTATGTATCTTCTAAAATATTTTCTCAAAACATAGTATGATCCTGTAGGCAGATACTACTGAGACCTCAAATGACTTACACAGATTACAAGGCAGTCACAGCTTCCATAATAAGAGGAATAATGTATGGAAGCCTGCTGTCCTTCCCATTAGTCCCAGCAGGCCCTATCTCTATGGCTAATTCTACTTTGTCTTGAATTCTCGATGGGATGATAGTCTATGTATCTAATACATTGTTAGCACAGCAGGCAAACACCATTTGGAAATGATCATATGTTTCATATATATATATATATATATATATATATATGAATATTTTGTTTTAGAAAATATACCTTTAACTTGTTAAACAAAACTTCTAGCTAAAGTTTGAATGGACAAGAAGATGAAGAAAGATTCAGATACTCACGAGACAATAGAAAACTTATGAGGAATACAGTAAACTCCATTCCATAGAAGATGAAAACAGGATGAGAAAGACATGGGTATCCACCCAAATCATTGAATCTGGTATTAGCTGGCACATGCCAAGCTGCTCATGGACCCCTTTCTATGCCTGAATTATGTATCAGGTTACAGGAGATTAACATTCTATAGGTTGCTAAGTATACAAATAACATCATTTAGCAAATATTCATTTACATTTAAAAAGTAAGTAACATAAGAATTTTTTGTTGAAATGTTAAATTTAATTAAAATACTTTATTATAAAGCCTTTAATTATGGTAAATTTAAAAGAGTTGCATTGTGAATGCTACATTTATCTTTATAAGATTATTCAAATGGTGCATTGAAACTACTGTGACCCTCATAAGGGTAACAATGATGTGGTTTATCCAATTCTAAAAGCTGCTTAAGATGAACTCATGGATATAAGGCAACATAAACTATTGCAATTCAAAGTAGAAATTTATATTAAAAAGAACACATTAATAAAATTTACTATAATTAAAATATAATCAATATGTACTAGGAAAACACAATCTTGAAATGTTACACTGTAATTCTGTTCATAAATAGTACTTTCTCAGCAGAGACAAGCTACATTGATAGTTTGTCTGAAATGAAGTAAAAATATCTACCACTACTTCTTTTTCCTTGTTATTCCTATAAAATTCAAGCATGAGACAAAACAATTCCTTTTCCTAATGCTGAAGGAGTTCACATTTTTATGGATCATGTACAGAATACATATAAGGCATTTCAGATGGAGAAAATATCATGGTATCCCACTCCTTGACAAAGAATTGTAAGTAACTAAGGACTTCTGAAAGAGAGAGAATTAATCATCCCCAGGGATGAATCCTTTAATTGATTATCCATGTCAAATGATAAACTCATTAGGAAAGCAATGTTAAACAGACCCAGTCATACATACATACATACATACATACATACATACATACATACACAAACACACATACGTGTACTCACGCACACATGCACATGTTTAAACATATTTGTAATTGTAACAATTAAAGAAAAAATGGACATGAATTTGAGAGTTAGAAAGATGTGGGCCTTGAAGGGTTGAAAGGGAGGCATTCACCTGGGATATTTATGTACCTATTTTTAAATTTAAAACAAAAATTTTAAAAGAGCAGATATAAGGATAAAGCAACAACCATAAAAACAAGGAAATTTTAAATGGCACAAGATATCCAAGAAATAGGTGGCGTCTGCTGAGACGATGGGAGGGAGATGTGTTGATCATGTGATAATTGCTCACTTTGATGTTTGTAGTACTGACAACCAGGCTTATAGTTTTGTGTTAATCAACAATCAAACTTTGCAGTTATGTTTGCACTGAATAAGTCATATTATAAAGTAGAAATAAAGCTCTAAACTTCAACACCACAACTTTGGTGTTGCTCTAGAGATGATGTGTTATGGACATCAACATATATATCAATATACTTTCAGGGAATGAATTTTTGCTACATGCCAATACATAGTTTTGTATCATTATTCCTATAGCTTCAGTGAACTTCATTGCACTTAGGTAAAATGCCACATATAAAAGAGGAAAATGATTGTGTTCATATTATAAAAATATATATATAAAAATTTGGAGATCTATGTAAAGTTGCACACTCTCAGATTTGCAAATATTATTTTAAACTAAAGTATATTCCTCACATCAAATATTAGCACACAGCTGAAAAGTCTATTTCTTTTTCAATAGCATAACTCAGTGCTGACTCACAGCTGTTTCACAAAACGGAAGAGCCAAGAATAGATTGACCTGCCTTTCAACAAAGATCATAGCTCAGAATAACTTTTGCTGGACTAAAGGAGAAAGAGTGCCTAGAATTAAATATGTACCAAAAAAATAGACAGTTACAGCTAATACTCTATGTCAAGAATTCATAATATTGAATAATATACTTTTATAGACTAACATTTAATATCAGTAAATAGGAGGTTTTTTAAAACTACAGTATGATAGTTGGACAATTTTGAGATATCATTACATTTTCAAATATTTTTTTATTTATTAGTTCTCAATTAACATTTAAATGAGCTGACCTTCAAGTGAGTAACCATAAGTCATCACTTTAGATAAAATCATGGAGTTAAAAGAATTCATATCTAAATTGTTTGCTAAGTTGATAATCTACCCTGAGAAGATTCTTCATATTATGATTGACCTAAATACAACCAGTTTTAATGCCTGGTAAGAAACAATAAAACTGCAGTTTATATTATTTTCCTGTTCTGTACAAAAATTAGTTAAAAATAAAACTTTTGTTTCTAAACTCTAATATAATTCCAACAATTCATTTCAAGCTGAATGGGAATTAACATTCTGAGTAAGAAACTCTAGTTTCTAAACCATATAACAATTTCTGAGTATACCCTAGGTTATCAAACATCACATAATAATTAGTTCATTTAACAAAATAAAAGTCTCAAGTAGTATTTCTCAAGAAAGTAAAGACCAAATGATGTCTAATGAAATTCTGTGATACTCATAGATCAGTGCCTTGCAGAGCCATCATCAGAGACACTTTCTACTGTAAACGATGGAAACAAATTCTGAGACCCACAGCTACATATTATAGAGAGTAAGAAAACTTGAAACACGCAGACCTCAGGGAGATGTCTCCATTAAACCCCTCTCTTCAGGGCTCAGTGGAGATAGAAAGAGTATAAGAGCCATAGGAGATGGAGGATATCAAGAAACAAGGTTCTCTAAATCAATATGCACAAAGATCATATGAACTCAAAGACACTGCATTGGGTTTATATGTGCCTTTACCAGATCCTTTACATGCATATTTTGACTTCTAGCTGTGTTTTTTTAAATGAAATTTCTGGATATATGAACTAGTGGGTCTCTGATTCTTGTGTACTCTCTTGGCCTCTTTTGCTTTTGTGTGTGTGTGTGTGTGTGTGTGTGTGTGTGTGTGTGTGTGTGTATGTGTGTGTTTTGTCCAGTTCTGATGTGTTAGTTTTTGTTTTATCATATCATACAATATTATGTTATATTCACTTAGAAGCCTATCTTTTTTTCTAATGCAAGAATGAAAAGGAGTCCATTCAGACCACCCAGATGGTAGGCAAGATATATAGGGACGTGAAGGAACAGAGGGAGGGAAAACCATGATCAGGATGTAGTACGTGAGAAGAATACCTATTTTCAAAAAAAGAAAAAATACAAATTTTCTTGAATGGACAAACACACTGTGATATAGCTACGTGGTGGATGGAATAAATGGAACATTTTAAATCAAAAAAGGAGTCCATGTACACATGCTAAAACTCAAACAAAACCTTAAAAATATGATAAATAAGATAAACCACTACAAAAATACTGTGTACAATTGTATTATTGGAAAATGGTAACAGACAATACTATAGAGAAAGAAATTAAAATGATATTTCCTAGGGCTACCCAGGTAATGAGAAGAATAATTTGTTATGGATTTGTTTTGTTTCTTGTTTGTTTATGGTTTGGTTGGTTTTTTTTTTGAGATAAATAAAAAATTCTAAAACTCTTCACAGAGCTATGTGATTACACTTAAAACTATTGCAGTGTAAATCTCAAATGTGTTAATTATATGTTGATGGGCCTGTTAAAATGGTAACATTATTCGATGCTGCTGTTGATATAAACTATTCTGTAAGTGAAAATTGTTGGGACTAGAAAGATGGCTCAAATCTTAAAGGAACTTAGTGGTATTTCAGAGGGCCTCGATTAGATTTGTAGAACCCACATGATGGCACATATCTATCTTTAACTACATTTCTAGTGGACCATATCTAGTTTTCTAGCCTCTGAAAGCATCACACACACCACATGGCATACATACACACATACATACATGAAGTCAAAATACACATGACCAAATATATATTTTAAAATTTAAAATGAAAATTAAAACAGCTGTTTTAGTTAATCTAGGCTGTTATAATGAGGAGCTTTTGGTTGGTTAACTATTAAACAAACAATTTATAGCACAGTAATTGATAAATCCTAGATGAATGTTGAGGAATTTTAATCCAGCAACATGGCTGCTTTGGCAAGGGATCACATCCAAAGATCTAGGCTTTTGTGGTCTGGCTAGAATATAGACACAATAAACCACTTTAATCCATCTGGCTAGAGTATAGACAGACCTTTAGTATATACATTTAATTCCAAAGAATGATATTTAATTGAAGGGAAGACAATGCGCCAACTCAGAAAACAATTTGACAGAATGTGTCGGAGATAGGATATGCCCAGCTCTTGCAAGAACATACAAGAAAGAGGCTACTTGAGTTCAATGCAGGTCAATTGTAAACAGTTGAGTTCAACTGAGTTAGTTATTGGATTTTGTTCAGTTTTTTCAGTCAGTATAGTTCAGTTCATGAAGTTTAGAGGCAGTTTTCCTAAGCAGAGCAATTCAGTCAGAAGCTAAGAGAAGCCAATTTGAATCAGTTAGCTTGGAGAGGATTCTTAGTGAGAAAAACTGAATTGAATGGGCTAGGTAGGCTTCAGAAATAGATTACTCAGCAGTAAGTCTCAGAGGTTGAAACATTCTAGCCCTAAGTTAGCAGATGGAAAAAGAAGGTGAAGTCTTCTAGACTTTGGCTTACAGAATATTAGATCATATGAAAGCCAGAAGCTTCCAAGCCTAGGCATAGGGATAGTTAGGTAGAAGGGCTCTGGAATCAGTATAGGTATGGCTTTTGTCTCATCATTCAAACTAAGGGGATAAAAGTGACAATTATAGATGAATGTGCCAGTAGGTTGAGGAGACCTTATCTGTGTTCAAAGATGGATCTTTTTATGTCACCAAATAGTAAGAGGAACTGAGCAGTGAGAACAGAAATTTCATTATTTTTTTTTGTACTACTCTCTTTGAGCTTACTACTCTCCTGCCAGTTGACCTGCTGACACTTCACATACTGTTTAGGTTTGAAGATATGAATTTTAGTTTTAGAGACATGCATATTACAAAAGTAGCTAACTATTGTCTTAGTTTATGCATTGTTTTAATTTCTTCAAGCTGATATTTATAAAACTGGCCTCTTTCCAGAGAAAATTTGTCATGAGAAAAAATTGTGTAGGAGTTCAGATTTAAGCTTATATTTCTTGAATAAGTTTATCATATTAGTGGAGACAGCTTTCACTTTAACAGAAATGCTAGATGCAATTTCAAGTCATTTTCTCTAAAACACTGCAAAAGGAATAATAGAATAAGAAATACAGACAATAATGAAAGTGAAACCAGGAAAAAAATAAAAGTACAAAAGCTGCTTTGCCTAGAGTATGTCTCTTGGATCTAAGAAATAGACTTCATGTCTCTGCAGCAAGATGTGTAGACAGAATTTCATAGGGGACTCTCCCTTGTCAAAAATTCCAGTAAACGTACCAAACTAATAAAAACCAGGAAAGCATTACTACCCACTAAAAGAAAAACAAGTCCTAATACCACCTTAAGGGCAATAGATTAAAATTGTTGCAGAGCTGAAATGGTTAATAGTGAAAATGCTATTATAGCGCCTAAATAGGCAGGGCATCATCTTACAAAAGCAGCAATGGCCCTTTGGAGAAGGGACCATCTCATCGGTCCTTATGTAAACTCTATTGATGATTTTTCAAAAAATAGAGCAACTCAAATCCATAACAAAATAAGGCTAATTCTTCATTAAATTTTAAGCTGTTAGCAACTGGACAAGAACTAAATAAATTTGTGTGAATTCTTTGAGAAAGAAAAGGAATATAAGAGGAAACAGCAAGAACTGGACAAGAAATGGATGCAAACAATTAGAATATTCTGTCCCTGAGAAGTTGTAACAAACTAGCTTTCCAGAAAAACAACAAACAAATATAAAGAGAATTCTGTGCTCATGTGTCAACTTCTAGAGTGCCTTGGACTAAGGATATAAATGCAAGGATGTGTCTAAAATTCCATGGTATGATAACAAGTAAGAAAATATTTTTTAAAATGATAGGGCATGCCAGAAATAAATAGAGGCCTATTTGATGGGTCTCATTCTGGCCAAAATGTAGACAAATTTAGCATTAAATGAATACTATTTGAAAGAGAGTGTTAGATAAAATAGGTTTCTATGGATATGCTGTAATGTAAATATATAAGTAAATAAATAAAGGACATGCAAACAATACTTTGTAGCATATTAAGGTGAAAATTTAAATGAAGAGAGAATTATAGAATTGGAAAAACATGACACTGTGAAAACATTACACTCACAGTTGATTCAGGCAAAAACATTTAATTAATACTTATATTTAAATAAAATTATGCTTTCTAGAGATTTCAAAATATTCTGTAGTACACATAGGTGCCTGGAAGGCAACATTTACTGAGGTAATCAAAGTTAATATACAGCTTATGGACAAACTGGCTTCTTGTGCTTTATATGAAATGATTAAAAATTTTAAGTAGTCTCAATCAATAGGGAATACTATAAAATTCAAGAGTGAGATTTTTGCATAGATAAATAATGATGTGCAAAACATTTGGAGTATTATGATTAACTGGTTTATTGACATATCTTCCAAAATTATGATATCTTAAATGCACAACTACAAAAGAGGTTGTTTTGAAACTAATGAATCTACAGTTTTGTCTGCATAAAGTTCTTTTATTTTGAATAATTTTTTTGATAATACATTTTTAAATAACAGGAGGCTTTTTTGGTTCATTTTCCTTTTACTGATACAAGTATTTGTATTAAATAAGCATTTTAAAGGTATTTATAAGGGAAATGTTAGCATTTCAGTGAATAATTTTCTAATTTTAGTTTTCCTATTTTTCTACTGGTCTTTTGTTCTGTGAAAACTTAAAATAAGAATTGAATCTTAAAGAATCCAGTTAAATTCACATCCTTTAAGCAAAGCAAATTCCTGCTGTGTCTATAATTGCCAGAAGGAAGCTCTTTGGATAACTATGGCCACCCACTAGCCAGAGACCAAGGAAGGATAGACCTTCAATAGTTTCTCTTGGATGGAAGAATGGACACTTTACTATGATGTGGATAAAAGAAAGAACAAATCGCATCATTAATTGGAAACTACCAGTACAACTTTGATGAATTTACAGAGCAAATGAAGTAAGAGAGGCTGCATGAAAGTCACCTACAGAAATACTAATTCTTTATGGGATTGGTGCCCTTGAACCTGCTTATTTCTGTCTCTATAAGATTAAAAGAATAGAACCAAGTTTCTCTTTGTCATGTATAGTTCATTCTATAAGAGTACTAGAATTTCTGACTTCTACAAACAGTTCCATTTGTGTCTGTGGCATTATCGGAAAACTTTGAACTAAATTGCTCCCCAAGTTGTACATTTCTCATATTTCCTCATGTGTTTCTTGCTTGTTTAGTTTTTAGTGGTGTTAACCTCACATATCAAAACCGTTGCTTTCTTCAGATGGAATTATGAAAACAACTGGATATTTTAAATCAGCAATCACCTGTCACTGGCAAGATCTTGATGGTTCTGGCTTGTGTGCACTCTGCATGGTTCAGAAAGCCTTGAGTAAGAAAGAAGTCTTGAAATGTAATAGGACTAGAAAATTGAAGCTAGCTAGGAGTGTGTATGTTTATGTGTGTGTGTATGTGTGTATGTGTGTGTGATGTATGTTATAGCGGCATTTGTTAAAAACTACTAGATAGCAGAACTCACAATTAGCTTCATTCAGAAACAGTATAAAAAAATAGTAATTGTACAACCATATGAAATTTATTCTAAAAATACACACACACACATGTATATATATATAATATAACATCTAAGTTAAAGGGAAATTAACAAATGTATTAACTTTTAAAATTAAAATGAGGTAAGCTTTTGGCACTTTTACGATTAAATTGACTAAAACTTTCTTACCCATGATCTACATGTGAACTCAGGGAGTATAAAAATCACTTATGTTGTTAGTTTAAAGAAACATTCTTGCTTTCCTTTTTCTGTCCTTAAAACCAAATGTAGCACACTGGTTATATTTTAGTTTCTCTTTCCACTAGCTTACTTCTACAAATTGAGGCTATAGTTAAACAGATCTTACATTTTATTGTGTTGTGAGAGTTTTGCAGTTTTTACCTGGTAAAAAATTACAGCCATTTTCCCACCCAAGCTGGATTCTATCATCTAGTAAAATGTTTTATTCTCACAGAAATCTTCTCAGAGTTTCAGAGAACCAATTTAGCTCTTTAGGAGAGGATGGAAGGTGACTCACCATGAAATATTGATATTAAAGTGTGGGCTGAAGTGTTCTCAATTGTATACTAACAGTTTCTTTTAAAGTCACTCCGGTACTCTTGAACTTCCAAAGGACTCATCCTTTGACTGTTTGCTAGTGAAAACTTCTATAATATCACCTCACAATGAAAGAAATTTGCTTGAAATGATTAACCATTTAGGCAAACACCTTTGCAATGACTTCCACATTTAATTCTGGTCACAAAGCAGAGCCAGTACTGTGGTTAAAGAAATCCACAGACATATTTATCTCCAGTTGTATTATTTTATATTTTTCAAACCAGTTCTTGCATTCTTTAAAATGAATAGATATGAATGATTTCAAGCCATTTACTAAATGAGCAAGTCATTTTATCACAATTATCAGTAAGTAGATGTAAAAATAAGCAGATATTTTATACTATAGCTCTACATTCTATAAACAATAAAATTAGGCTAGTATAGCATTGAATTTTCAAAACTCATTTCAAGATGTGTTGGTATTAGAACCTCCAAAATCTGTGACATCACATAGGTGTGACCCACACATCTGTTGCCAAGGCAATAGCCACCATATTTCCAGAATCCACTTGGCTCACATCCCACCTTTACCAGTGACTATGTCACCACCATATATAAGAAAGGCCCTTGTGATCTCTCTCTCTCTCTCTCTCTCTCTCTCTCTCTCTCTCTCTCTCTCTCTCTCTCTCCTCCTTCTCTTTCCACTGCCACCTTGCCCCTCTCTTTCTCAATAAACTTCATATGGAACTCTTTGGCCTGGTGTGGTCCTTCTGAAGCCATGCAATGATCAAGATCATAACAAGGTGAAAATAAACATACATCAAAAACAAAAAATATTCCCAAACTGATTCCAATCTCATAAATTCAGCATATTTAATGTATCTCCATTCAAACTCCTATTTTACCAATTCTTGGCCGTGGAGATACTACCAGTCCCTTCTGTTTTAATTTTTCTTCTAAACATCTTCATGTTTTTAGGTATAATGTACACAGTGTTGACACTGACCTTCATTAACTGAAAAGTTAATTATAAATGTTTGGCTAAACTTTTATAATTACTCAAATATTCAAGATAAATGGCAAGGTTCTTAATTAAACATAAATACCATTTATACCTCCTTCTCTTGAGTTTCAGCCCAAAAAGCTGCCATTTTCTCTTCAGGGGTTCCAAATGAGTCAGCATTCTAAATCATTCTGACCATGCATTGTCTCTGGAATAAGGCAGGGAGAAAAGGGTGAAGCAAAAAAGGATGAAGGAAAAAAACCAAACTATGCAACAATAACAAAAATAATAAGAAGAAAATCACATGGAGAAAAAAATAAAAAAATAATTAGAAAAAAGCAATAAATAGAAGGATTGTTTGGAATTTGAGTAAGTTGACAGACTCAAGCAATATATAGAGGGCATTAGCTACTTTTAAATTTAAAGGGTCAAGAAATCATAAAAAAAAAAAAAACACTGAAAAAAGTCATGGACAATGAGTAACTGAGAATAAAATTGTTCAGGAAGAAGATATTTCCAAGCATAATTTGAAATGGAAAAACCTTCTACAATCTTACAAATGAAGTTTTCTAATAAAGTACCAAATAATATAGTTATCCCCGGGGGTAAAACTATATTCCAGATGTAACTATGAAGCTAGAGTGGGAGCCAGAGTGCCATCTTAAAGGGCAGTTGCTGTTAAAAATGATACCAAATAGTCACTGGAGGAATTTGCCACCATCACTGCTTTGGAGCTGCTGTATCCATCTTGGAACAATTGCCATGTCCTTTGCTTAAGTTGCTAAGGTTGTGGCCTAAAGTTATGTTTCACTTATGTGTCTCCGGAGCCCTTAGTTGCTTCAGGCATCTAGAATCAACTGTGAGTAAAGATGGGATGGTGAACGATGCTGTGATCCGGCTCTGCTCACAATCCATTTGTCTGTCTAAAAACAGCTTATGCACTGTAAGCATATATTTTAAAGTGACAGTTGAGACTATGAAGGAGCTTAGTGTGCCTATGAATTAGAACACAAAAACCTGAAGAAACCAACATGCCATAGAGACACAAAGTTAAAAGCAAAAGTCTATTACCTTTTCTAATGCATCTGGGTTTTGTTTCCTCATGTATGTATACATGTTTCAGCGATCCATGAATTGGAATGCTTTAATTATATTACATGGTATGAAGAATTTAAGAGTTATTATGTTCTAAAAGTTCTAGAAGTCACATGCACTGATAAGAACACAACTATCTGTACTAAAATATGGATGTTTTACCACTTTTAGATTGGAGAATCACTTCCTCTAGCATTATTTTAGTATTGTAAAATGGACATGTGTTTCTGAGTTCCAAAGTACGGCTGAGAGATGGGACAACTTATTGCTTCTTCTTGAAAACATCATGTGCAGCAGACACAGTTAGAGGGCTTTGAAAATGTAAGGGCCTTGATAAACCAGATTTTTTCCTTGTAGGTAAAATTCTTCCTAAACAAAGGCCATGCTCAAAAGCATATTTATGAACCCAAAGGATATGCAAGAGCAGCTATGCAGGTGAAAGGGATCTCATTTACATATGTCAAATTAAGTCTTCATGTTTCTAAAAGGTGCCAGAAATTTAAGTGGGTTTTAAATAGGTCAGAAAAATCTACTCAACTTTCTACAGGCTTCTCAGCTACAGACAAGTGATTCTGTCAGAGTCAGCCAGCGCTCGAGGAAAGGCCAAAAATGGCTGCTCTGTGCTGAATAAATTCTCCTTGGTGACCTTTCAGTGACAACTTTCTCATTTCCTATAATGTGGAGACAATTAGTGTTAAATTACGTGTTTGTGGAGCAAAGCAGCAAACTTTGATGCAGAGGTTTCACTGGAAAGAGTGTTGGGGAATGTGTAAAATCAGTTCCTGACAAGTAATAGAATTGTAGTGTCCAGTTCCTTCCCTTATCAGAGGAGAAAGTGGATGTCTAAATACTTGCACCAGTCGAAAGAGTGTAGCACAACAGTTTTAAGTCAGGATACTTCTGGGACCCACAATTAAATTCTTAGGTTAGTAAGCTTTCAGCGACATAATTGCTTGTATTTCTAAATAGTGCATTTCAGTCACTCCTCCATTATTATTCATTCAGTTAACAGTCTTTTAATGATATGAATGAGATTATCCCAAATGTCAAAATCAGAGAAATTCTATGTCTATTTGGAGCTTTCAAAAGATGAGTAAAGTAAGTGTTTTGTTTGAATAAGAACAGTTC
>JADRCD010202282.1:10888-22625 GCA_019843815.1 Montemys delectorum | reverse complement strand
TTCTCAACTCTCCTACGGTGTCACTGTGCTATCTGTTTTGTTCCCCTCTTTCTAGATTTTAGCTCACAGTGAGCTACGTGTTATGCCATGTAAAGGATATATAGCATATTCTTGAGCTAAAGAGAAGGAGGTGACAGAGCAAAGCTGGCTCACATGTCTCTATGCTTTATAGATACATCATAGAGTTGGGCCTGGATTAATAAAGACTTAGGAAATTACCAAACATTCAACAATATAACACTAAACAAAATAACAAATAACTCAATAAATAAAAATAAAATGCTAAACTTGTCACAATTAAAATTCTCACCAGTGGTATGTATATGAATACATTTTATATCTACTCAATGTATAGGAAAATCACATTATTAAACTTAGAGCTACTTAGGAGGAATTTTCAAATTTGTACCACTTTTTTAACAGCATGATTACTCTTATGATTCCAAGGGAAGTGCTTCTTTCCTGTCCCACTCAGCACCACACTCCTCCTCAGAGGACACTGTAGCCAATGTGACCCTACATCACAGTCAACACATAAACAAGACCTGGAAAGGCAGGTGTCTGTCTGAGCTAGGTGTCATATATGGATGACTGAGGCAAAGAGAATTAGAACTTAGAGCAGATCTCTGTCATTTTTGGTGGGTAGACTGTAGCAAGATTCAATTCAGGGCTGGAGGGATGGCTCAGCTCAGTAAAGTGTTTGCCATGTAAGCAAGAAAGCAAGAGAACCAGAATTCAATTCCTAGGACCAATGTAAAAAACCTGGCCTAGTGGTGTAATCTGAGCACAGGGAATCCCTGCAGTTCCCAGAAAGACTCTGTCTCAAAAACTCTAGGCAGATGGCTCCTGTGGAACATCTGAGGGTACAACAATATCATGAATACACACTCAAAAGGGGTGGTTGTTCCAAAATAGTCTACCATGCCACCTGTAAACTCGGTGCTGTTGGCTGCTAAGTCTCACCAGAATCACTTCAGGGAGAAGCAAAGATTCCAAACAAAGGAAAGGATCTGAGAAAATGGTTGCTTGTCATCTACATGGTCCCACTACAGTGCCGTGCCACAGAAGGCTTCTTCCTGAGTCTCCAGTTGTTTCTAGCCATTTGCCATTTGCTCTTGCTGAAGTTTTTCATAGCAGAGCTCTGTTCTGCTTTCATATTGGTCTATGGATACTTAAAGCCATTACAGTACAGGGTAGAGTTGTGGTGTGCTCCTGTTCTGAAATGGTGCCTTAAAGCAGTGTTTACAGTGTTCACATTGACTAGATCTTCACTGTTGGAGCAGAGGGAAGCGTGGCACACACTTACTCTTTGTAGGTTTCTATTTACTATCATCAGCACTACTACTTTAACCTAAAACAGAGTAACTTTTAGTTTTCATCCTCTGAGAACATTTGAGTTTTTTCTATTGTTTTCTTCCACTTTCACAAATGTAAGCAATAGCCTAGGCAAGTGCCAACTGCTAATGGCTTCTGAGTCTTAATTAGTATTTGCTTTGCAACAGAGATATATGTTTGAGATAATTTGCCAACTAGGTTGACATACCCATATGGCTGTAAAAACTGCATACTCACTCATAAACTATGTTCAAAGGCTACAGCCAATATACACTGTTGCAGATTAAATCATGGACTTTACACATAAAACTTTGCACATTGATTTGGCTTTGATGGCATTTTCAAGTAAAGAATTTGTGAGCCAGCAAAATGTACTTATTAAATTTATCAACTTTAGTTAACTGCACACAACAAAACTAACCGAATGTCAATACTGAACAATTTAGCTTATATGCACCTATCCTAGTAGTTATCACAGGAGCCTAACACACAGCAGTGCTGCGGATATAAGACAGCAGGAATGCCCATGACTTCAACGTGGCAGTGCCATGGAACAATCTTCTATGAGACATTAATGAATGGATGTGCTCTTCTGTGCTTTTTGTGTGAGTGAATGAGCCTCCTGCTTAAAGCCCAAGCCTTCTAAGCTACCCTGTAACGACTGCAACCTCAGGACCCAGTGCCAGGAGAAGAACCGCTGCTCAAGTCAGTAGGCACTGAAGACTTACTCTGCAGGAAATTAGCCATCCCACCAGTGTCTAAACACGGAGCTGATCTTGAGTTGCCTCTGTCTCAAACTAACTCATCACCTCAGCAATAATAAGGAGCTTCCATTATTATCGGTCATCTAAATAACTAACTGCCTCAAGCAAACAATGTATTTAAAATGTTACAGATGAGCAGGAGGAGGCACTTGGACTTCCTAAAGAACCCTGCCCTAGTATCAGCTAAATTGTTTGGCTGTTTAGCTCTAGCTAGCCTGGAACTTACTATGAGGACCAGGCTGGCCTTGAACTTGTGATTCTCCTACCTCTGCCTCCTAACCTGAGATTACCTCCTAACCACTCCTGTTGCTCTCTGAGATTTTCTTACTTAAGCAACACATACAAACAAACTGTTAAAACCCTTGAATAGTCAGTAGCATGTGATCAGTTAAGGCATCAAAGGGTACCAGTCATCTCAAGATGCTAGTACTTTCAAGTGGCAAAAATAAACTTTCGTATTTACCCTATAAATGCTGGTCATTAAATTAAGTGTGCTCCACACTACGCAGCGCAGCGTGTGCGTCAGACACTTCTTTCAGCAGTGACACTTACTTGCAGCTGTGGTGAGGAGTCTGAAGGCAAGCTTTGGGATGACCTGCTCCGAGGTGGGGGCTGTGGGGGGGTTTCCAAATTTGGTTGAGGGCCGGAGGGAGGCATAGGTGCTGCCATGGGGACAAGAGGGTCCTGTAACTTTTGTGCAGGTGTGGGTAGAGAAGTCTGCAGAGGAAATGCAGCCTGAGGCTTCAGTGGTTCTGGAAGGACAGCAGGACCTAAAACACCTAGAAGGATAGTCACACATTAGCTGTGCTCTACACATCGGGGTTTCTCTCTTGTTAATGGGCAGAGGTACTCTAGTTGCTGCCCTTTTCCTCGGCAAACAGCCTCAATTCTAGGGGTACAAGGGAGACGCTCCCCATTTGACTAAGTTAGGTGAGAACCACAGAGCGAGCGTGCCCCGCAGTGCCTACCTTTTGATGTCTCGGAGGGCTTGCTCTGGCTTTCAGGAGTCAGCCTTCCAGCAGAAGCCCGAGCCTGGCTCTGAGGGGCACTGATCACTCCAGCACGAGCTGGAATTGTCTACAGATAGAAACATATTAGTGACATTAATCTATTTTCAACAGCTGGATTCTGTGAGGAATACATGCTTTCATATCTCATTGATTCTCTGGTATAATTTCTCACCTTGACATTTTCATTGTTCTTGACTTGAGGCTAAACAATGACCCTTTCCTTTTTATTTCTGACAGTGTACTACTGCACACTTGTAAGTACAATATAAACATTTTTATTTAACCTTCAAAATAACTTCATATACGATTTTGTCATCTTAATTTTAAACTAAGGTGAAGATATGCAGACAGAGGACCTAGTATTAAGATATAAACTCGTGCTGGCTAGCTGCAGGTGAGGGCCCTGACCGTGAGCGGGCTGCTTTAAGGAACAGATGAGATGCTCTGAGAACATAAACCATGGAGATAAACCTAACATACCGGGAGACTTTAGAACTAACCTATTCCAGATTGTTTTAAACATGAAATAACATTCTTAAATGTCTAAATATTCTAAACTAAACAAGCCAGAAGACACATTGGTGAACAATGTTTTTTATTCTCGTATGTTTGGTGTAGGCTCTAAGCCTATATACTTATTTAAAGATGAAATTAGTATAGGTTTTTGGCTTGAGTCTGTGTGTTTTAAGCAAAGGTCTCACTCTGTGGTCCCAGACTGCTTTGGAACTCACTATGTAGACCAGGGTGGCCTTGGACTCACAACAGCAGTTTCCCAGCCTCAGCCACCTAAATGCTGGGATATAGATGTAAGACACCAGGCCCGTTGTTAAGACAACTTTTAACCCCACAAAAATCCTGACTTCCTTTCCTTACCCTTACATTATCAAGGTGCAGGAGGCAGTGCGGCAGTAGAGTCAGTACAAGCAGACTTCTCTTTGTGTGAAATAAAGTAGCAATTACCTTGAGGTATATTCTATAAACTTTTTAATTTAAAGAATTACATGTAGAAAAGGACCTTAGGTTTATTAAGTAAACAGCTATAATCTAAGTGATTATATTTGTTAAGTAAACAGCTATAATCTAAGCTATGTATCTAAGTGATAGTTCCAGGTTCTCCGCTATTCAGATGTAGTTTCTAGTATAGTGCCTTAAGTTACACTTTAAAAAAAAATTATTTGTGTGTGTGTGCAGGCATTCATGCATGGCACATGTGTGACATCACAGGAAACTGTTGTGTCTCTCCTCCTATCATGGCGTGGGTTATGCGAGGATACGACACAGGTCCTCAGGCTTGCATGGCAGCCATTTACCCACCGAGCTATCTCTATGGCTTATCTTTTTCTTTCTGAGTATCTGTTATAGCTCAGAGGAACTTCATTTGAGTGAATAATGGAAAATATATGTATATAATATAACATACAATAAACACACAGAAAACCATGGGTTTATAAAGCATTGAAAAGAATCTTGTAAGCCATCTCCCTTCTTATTTTTAGTATCTTTCGAAACAGTTTAAGTATTCTATTACAATTTTATGCTAATTAAAGTCTTTAAAAATAATCTTTGGGGGACAGGGTGACCCAGGGTCTCTCTCTATAGTCCTGAATATCCTAGAAACTTACTATGTAGACCATGCAGGCCTTAGTCTCAGAGAGATCCACTTGCCCCTGCCTTCTGAGTGCTGGGACTAAAGTTGTATGCCACCACACCCGGCTGAAAGGATAACTTAATATCTCCACTGATTAAACAGCTTAAATGATAAACAGCTATCCAAATACACTAGCTCTTTATATTTTGAGAGACACCAAGATCTTTATTTAGTGTCCATAATTAAGTACATTATTTTTATCCAAACTAGTCAGTGTAGTTCCTTGGAAGTCTATGAGCTGTGGCTCGGAGATGACAGTTTCTTATTTTAGAGTCGAAGAACTTGAAGCCTGGGAGGTTTCTTTTGACTCTCTCCAAGGTAACAAATAGACTAGCTGCAAACTGGAACCTAGGACAAACAACCATCAGCTCCCAGGTGTGGGTTACTCACCGGTCTAGCCGCACCATATCCAGCAGGTCCTGGGCCTGGAATTCCTGCTTGAGGGGAAGGCTGATTACGCCCTGAAACAAAGACATCAATCACATTGTGTATTTGAGTATAAGAAAGAAAGTTTAAAAAAAAAGTAAAAAGAAATATGAAGCCATGTACTTCTATTCCCAGTGTCTATTGCATGGTCCAGTTTTAAGGGGAAGTAACTATATTCAAGTGTTTTTACCTATATTATCTTTCCGTGCCGTTCCAGGGCTTTTGGGTGCTTTGAAGCAGAAAGGAAGAAGAATCAATCATAAGTAACCAGTAAAACCACAGTGCACGGCATCACCTGATTGCTCAGTTCATTGCCCACAAAGACAAAGGAGATACAAAGGAGCAACAAAACAAGCACCACACTCTGGATAAAGACAGAAACTGGAGTATTAGAGACCTGCCCAGGAGACAAAGGGAGCCACGCTAAGGTGATGGTCTTCACAGACCTGTCCATGAATCTTGAGGATCTGGTCAGCTGCTCCTTATAGCTTGGCAGACAAATGGCTCCTGAGCCACAGCTCCTAAGAGCTTAGCCTGTCTGTCATACCAGAGGTCTGACTGTGGATAAAGTTATCTTAGGGTGAGGTCTTTCAGATTTCTACAATAGACTATTAGGATCAGGACAGAAGACAGGTATAGACATATTTACAGCCATACTATAATATGGTACAAACTCATTAGGAAGATAGCCTATGGAGAGAATTACTCTGAGGGACAAAAAGAGTAGAAGGTATGATCAAGCATTATCTAAGTCTTTCATTTTGAGAAGAAATTCAAGTACAATGGTTCTATTAAATACAACAGCCCATAAATAATTGTAGTCTTAAAATGGCATTAGTTTTAGTGGTCTTTTAAGCAAATCTAGCTCAATATCAAAATTTTTAGATGCAACTTTTATTAAAAAAATCTATAAAATACTAGATTCTAGGACCTTACAGTTACTAATTTATAAAACTTCAGGTTAATTAAGAACATTGTTAAACATATGACTTACTTATGAAAAAAATGAAGGCATTTTTCTTTCAACAGTAATCTCATGGCCTGAGTACACAGGACTAGGTATGAACAACACAGGAAACTCAGGGACATTAAATGGATCACCACTGGAAGCTATACATACAACACAAGAGAGAAAAGTACCAGGTCTATGTAAGGAGGAGGAGGGTGCTTCTGGTAGGACTTAGTGTGTCTTTAAACGCTGGAGGGACTGACACAACAAAACCATGTTTATAATGCAGAAACCTTGTTACCTTCCATCTCTCTCCTAGCAACCCCAGGACTGGGAGGGGCTCCAACACCTTTTTAGAAAAAGAACAAAAGCTATATATTGTTCAGATCCCAGAGCACAGGATGAAAGGCAGGCACACAATTATTCTTGCATGAAGGGTCTTTTATTGCTTTAAATCTCTTGGAGGTTATCAATCTAATCAAAGTGACTTTAGCTCAAAACTGACCTCTCCCTTTCCTCAAATTTAAGAACAGAAGCAGAGCCACAGCTTCCTCTTTATCTGAAATCACCAGCAGGAAGGAACCAAAAATATCATCTGATTTAAAACTTTATGATCATCTCATTTCTATGTCTAGACTACAAATATGTTATTTGACAGTCAAAAAGGAAAATAATCATAAATGAAGTTTCAATTTCATCTTAAATTTTTATGAAATGACACTGATCTCTTCAAAGTTAGTTTCAGATGTATTCTTTAAGCTTACTATCTCAGAGGATTAGTGGCTACAGAATAAGATAGGTGGTAGAGGAATTATGAAGAGGGGCATTTAAAAATGGAAACATATTTCTAAATAAGCTACTTGTTTGCTAATATGATACAAGTTTTCACAAGTGCATTTCCAAATTTATTTTCTACAGATTGGTTTCCTAGTAAAGCATCAGAATTCACCCTAAAAGTAAACATATAAATGAAAAAAAGTAATGTTTCATAGAAGCTACCCTGTTCACATAATTTAGTTATTAGTATACTACAAAGTCATCGAAATCTTCACATAAGCAGTGCTAGTTCCATAACTGTCCTGAATCTCATGGGCCAATAATGGCAGGTAGCTAGAACCTCTGTATGGCCAGGGGCCTTAGGAACATTAGATGGAGCTGCTCAAGCTCTGAAGAATTGGTACAATCTCCATCTTTTCTTGAGCCTTATGTGTACTAAGTGAGAAGCACTTCAGACTGAGATGTCAGTTCACCCTCTGTGGATGGAAGTGCTGGGCACCGAATCCATGGCTTGCACATGTTAGGTGAGCATAGTGATACATACAAAGCCCTCCTCCCAGTTTCCATGTTAACTAAACAAATTACTTTTTAAATAAAAGTATACAGTAGTGAATACAAATGACCTTGTTGAAAAGAAGAAAAGTTATAGTTTTACATAAACAGATGAGGCAAGAATTTGATGATTTATTCAAAATAAAAAATAAGATATGGTTTATTAGTTATTTATACTCACAGAATAACTAAGTTCTAATATGTTAATGGGAATATAGAAGTTTGGAGGTCTTTTAACATGGAGTATAAATGCACACATTTTGATGCTTACCAAACAGATTTAAACTGTCTCTGAGTTACATGGTTCAAACTCCAAAATATTAATAAGCCAGCATTCACACAGGATAGCAAACGTAAATGGTTACCTCCAAATTCTTTTCTAGCAGGCGCAGGACTCCTAGCCCCTTACAGTTCATAAGAAATTAGGCAGCAGAAAGGGAATGACATTAAATAAAGAGTTGAAAGGTCAAAATCTGCTCTAAAAGTCATGAAAGCACACATCATATATGATTGAGTAAATATCTAGACATTATACAAAGCTGTTATTCAATATATATGCTCAGAACATATATATTGAACATTTCATTTACATATATGTCCTTCAGTTCTAAAATATATTTTCCAGAAATTAACAAATGTTAATTGCCTTTATAAAGCTACAGATGAGGAATTAAAAAAAATTAAAGTTAGTTTTACCCAAGAACATCATACATGCCCAACCAATCAAAGTAGCAAAACACAAACAACTGTCTCCCGTGCAAGGCAAGGAGGCAGCCTGACCGTGTTCAGGAAACCTGCTTGACAGACATGCGCTGGCTGCTCCTCAGAGTTCCTTTTAGACAAGCTCAACAGGTAACAACAAGGATCACATAAACACACAAACAAAACCCAGAGGATACAGATGAAAACATGCACAATGTGTTTAAACAAAGTAGAGGGAAATTTTAAGTTAAACAGGCATCCTAAGAATAGTTGGTTACCTGAAGGTGGAGGTGGTCTCTGTGGTGGGGCAGGACGTGCTGGAGGAGCAACTGGGCGGGGAGGGGGTGGCCTCTTGGGCTCTATGGTCTGGGAAGAATCCTTCTGGGCTGCTGGCTGAGGGTCAACTGGAGAGCCTATGAAAATGAGTAGGTGAGGTCAGGGTGCTAGTGAGATGGAATGTGCATACACAATGAATTGACCCAATTTTCTGTGCATTAAAAGAATAAAGCACTTTCAGTGACTACAGCAGCAGTCCACCCTGGAACCACCTTCTGGAACCATGGGCACTATGATGCTGCCCTGTGCCAACTCTTACTTGGCGGAGGTGCTGAAAGCTGACTTACTGAGGAGGACTGTTAAGGAACAAAATTTACTGTTTGAGTTAAGTCATACAGAACTTTCTGGCCAACAAAGAAGAGAGGGGAAAAGCCCAAATAGTCAAGTATTCTTATTATAGAATAGAAAATCACAAGTTGTAAAACACAGACACTCCTGACCACATAAATAGGATTGAATCAAATCATCCAGTGGCAGCAATGATACAATTCTTCTCCACTAAGAGTTACTGTCAGGAAATCCGCTCCTGTCTACAGGATACTCAGTACATGGGCTAAAAGCTAAAAAAAAACCTGTGCTGGTTAGTTTTTGTCAACTTGATACAAGTTAAGAATCACTGGTGAGGAAAGGAACTTCAACTGAGGAACTGCCTATGTCAGATTGGCTTGCAGGCCAAATCTCCTTGACTAACGATTGACGGGGTCTTGTGGGTGGTACTACTCTTGGGAAGGTGCCCAGGAGGAATAGGAAAGCAGACTGAGTTAACCTTTGGGAGCAAGCCTCTGCACCAGCTCCTACCTCCAGATTCGTGCCTTAAGCTTCTGGTTTCCCTTAATTACCTGTAAACTAAATAAATCTTTCCCTCCCCAAGCTGGCTTTGGTCAGTGTGTTAGGGTTTCTATTGGTGTAATGAAACACCATGACCAAAAAGCAAGTTGGGGAGGAAAGGGCTTATCTGGCTTATACTTCCATACTGCTGTTTAACATTGAAGGAAATCAGGACAGGAACCTGGAGGCAGAAGCTGATGCAGAGGCCATGGAAGGGTGTTTCTTACTGGCTTGCTCTCCCTGCTTGCTCAGCCTGCTCTCTTATAGAACCCCAGGGCCACCATCTCAGAGACAAAACTACCTACAATAGGCTAGAACCTACCCCATAATTGCTAATTATGAAAAGTCCCTATAGATGGATCTTATGGAGGCATTTCCCTCTTTTCAGAGAACTCTAGTTTGTGTGTCAAGCTGACATAAGACCAGCCATTACAGTTGGCGTTTTATCACATAAACAGAGCGCAAATGAGGATACAATAGTTCTCCAAAGTTCAAACAAAGTGTCTAGACAAAGTCACAAAAAAATTCAAATAAAACATGCACCCTGTGAACTTGGAGGTCCTGGAGTTCTTGATGGTGCTCGACTAGGTCTAATGGGAAGAGAAGGTGCGGAGTACTCTGGTACTGTGGGTGACTGGCAGGGACTGGTCCGGGGTGAAGAGCTTGGAGAAGTGCCAAGGCCAGAACCTGAGGATGGCTGCAGATGCTGAGGAACAAGCTCCTCTACTTCAGCACTGTAGTCGTCGACATCACCTAACAAAAGCAAGGCCACCAAAGACAGCACCTTTTAACAAGTTAAATGTTAACATATCACCAACATGCAGGGAATAAGCATAAAGACATGGAAAATATTTGTTAATATAAAATTAGAGTCAGAACAAATGCTCTAACAGAGAACCTAAAGATGCCATTCCTTCAGCTGCAGCTGTACTTAGAGCTTGCAAGACTGAAAGCTCTATAAGCCAAGCAGCTACGGAGACAACTTTGCCCATGTGCTCTGTGTGACCGCCTCTACCTCTGCTCAACGCAGGTCCAACCTAACAGTAAACAAGGTCTTGGGCAGGCATATAACCTTAACCAGAAGTCTCCTATTTCAAGCCTTTACACTCAACACAGATGCATTTCTTCCATTAGGTCTTATCCCCACTTACCTAAGGGCTGGAGAGTGGGGCCAAGGTAACCCATGCAACAGGGTTCACTACCTACAACCCTAACCTTCCTTCCAAGTCTTACTATGTCACCAGGACTTTAGGAGACACCCTTTATCTTACCTCTTCAGAAATCTCCACCCTCTGTCCTTCCAGGGACTGAACTGCCATCTAGTAAGCCATTCAGGCGACACAGAAAGCACCACAGTAAGTAGGCCTTACCATCGTTCTGCACACACTGGAGTCCGATGGACAGCACACATGGCAATCTGAACAGCTCAGTATTGTCCTCGTTGACAGGGCTGTTTCCACACGGTGGACACCATCCCCTTAGCTATGCAGCCTCTGGGTCCTAACCTGCAACACTCCACTCTCTCAGCCCTTCAGCAGATCTAGGACTTGCTCCCTTGCGCTTCAGCCCTGTCCAGTGTCATCCCTTGTGTGTTTGGCTTCAGATGTTCACTATAGCCCCTGGCCGTGCTCGACAAGCCTATCAGTCATCAGTCACACCTCATGCTCTGCCAACTGCACTTGTTTGTGAGTGTCACTTCCTGAAGAAACATGAAGTCTTCAGTCACATTAATAATGCTTGTAGTTTCAATCTTCTCTGGGTTCCCCAAGTTGCCTGAAAATTCTAAGATTTCCTGGTTAGTTATTCCTCTCATTCCTTTTTTGCCAGACATATTATTTCAAAGCATCTCAAATCCTCTGAAACTGTGGATTGTCCCTCTCTTGCAAATGATGTGAATACATAAACCTGCAGACGTCTCAGGATAGAGCCTCCACCAATTAGCTCCTGTAAGCTGCATTCTCACCATACAGCTGATGCTATGGCACAACAGGGTAGAATGCATGGGCCCAGCACAGTCCACAGTCCTCAGAAACCTTGCTTCATTCTGCCAACCCTCAGAGCATTAGCCTCCTCGGCATCGCCCCTTCCTAAGGTTCAAGCTCTCTCAGATCCCTCCCATTGAAAAGTAACTGCTCTGTAACCCCACTTCACCTTCTACCCACAGCAAATCTCACCACCTGGCTTTACCATACCACCAACATGACTCTTACAAAGGTCACTGACAGCCTCCCTCGATGCTCCTCCATCAGACAACTTTCTTTCCTTATTTTCTCCCTCATCTTTCAGTATGAGATATCATGGACCATTCCTTTCTGGTTCTACTTTCCTTTCCTGACTTTGTGTGCGTGTGCGTATGTGTGTATGAGAGAGAGAGAGAGAGAGAGAGAGAGAGAGAGAGAGAGAGAGAGAG
>JADRCD010202282.1:0-10878 GCA_019843815.1 Montemys delectorum | reverse complement strand
GAGAGAGAGAGAGAGAGAGAGAGAGAGAGAGAGAGAGAGAGAGAGAGAGAAAGGGAGAGAGAAAGAAAGGAGAGAAACAGGGTTTTCTTGTGTAAGAGAGCCCTGGCTGTCCTGGATTCACTTTGTAGAGCAGGCTGGCCTCAAACTCACAAGAGATTCGCCTACCTCCCAAGGTTCCCAAGTGCTTGCCACTCTTTCCTTGACTTTTAAAAATAGCTTTATTTTTTATCTGTATGAGTGTTTTGTTTGAATGCATGTATGTGTAACATGAATGTGGTGACTGAAGAGATTACAAGAGGGTGACAGAGCCCCTGGAACTGGAGCTACAGATTCACCATGTGGATGCTGGGTCTTCTACAAAAGCAGCCAGTGCCCTTAAGCACTGACCCATCTCTCCAGCACCTCAATTTTTCTTTTAAACTGAAACCCTTCCCATGGACTACTATATAACTACTCAATATTACACTGACATCCTTACTATGATTGCCTGTATCCCTGTGTAAAACACCTAGGACACAGTGAGCCTAGAAGGAACCAACAAAGACGTGATCACAGAATTTGCAGCATCTGCCATGCACCTCTACGGTGGTTCATTTTGACTCATCTTGATGGCCTACGTAGCTAGATCACTGGAGCCCACCTCTGGATATGTCTGAGAGAGCACCCTGGGGTGACTGACACGATGAATACACTGGGCCTGATGGATGCCGAAGATGATGGCATTATTACAAGTGCATGTCCCCTTTTTTCTTTGTGGCTAGGAAGGGAAGACCAGCTTCTACCATCTGTTCCTGCCTCCACGATGCTCCTCCAAGTGTATGGACCAATCAACCAAGGACTGAACCTTTGGAATCATGAGCCAAAATAATATACTCTCTGTAACCTCTTTCTGTAGGGGATTTTGTCACAACTAGAAAAGGAACCAACACAACCTGGCACACAAAGAGTACATATTTGTGGATCAAGTCAATGACCAATACAAAAGCTAGTGACTACCCTAAAAGACTTAGATGTATCGTCAGGTAGTGTAGAGTCAGGAATGCAGTGTTGGAAAGGCTAGTGACAGAACCAGGGCCTTCCAGACATTAGTTATCACTCTATCACAGCTAGACCCTAATGAAAACTATGCTCACACATATATCATAATATTAGAAAGCAAATGGTCTTTCAAATAATGTCTAAGAAAACTACAATACCCACACAATTTGTCTCAAAGTCTCAACTGAAGTCACTACCTTTTTACGTATGCGTTCAGTCCCAGATGAGCCACTTGGACTCTTTCTAAACTCCTTTGGAACATATCTTCTTTTTTAGTAATTATGAACTTAACATAATTGGAACTTCTACTTAACTATAATTTTGGCACAAACTGGCACACTCAAAATACCAATTCATGCTCATACAATATAAACTAAAATATGCAACTGTATTTACTATTTAATGACAAAATAACACATAAATTACCAAGTACGATATAATCAGATAAACATTATACTATAGAAAACAAATCACTATTAATAGTGTGTTCAAGGAGAGAGAAAAGTCATTAGTGCTGAGACAAACTTCTCTAACATGTAGAATAAGTCTGCTCAACATACAAACCTTCCATATCAAAGTCTGCTGAAACCTCTGCGTCTTCACCGAGCAGGGTGGAGCTTGTTGACGAGGGCAACGTGACACTGATTTTCTCTAAACTCATCTCTTCTTCCAAATTTTTGATCCAGTCTGGACTTTTTAAAGTAATTGTTATAGTCCGATTTAATAGCTAGTTGATATAAAAAAATACAGAAAATTTATTAACATGAAAACTATGGAGGGAGAAGGGTGCCTATGTTACAGCACACATACTAAACTTCCATGTGAGGGTTGTTCACATTCTGCCTTTAAGAGCTTATGATGCCAAATAAAAGTAGTTAGGATTCCTTTACTCTAGCCAGTATCTCTTCCTGGCCAAATACAAATCACTGATAATCTGCGATGTAATTTTGGTTTGGATCCATAAATGAAATAACTGTTCCTACACTGAAACAACCACAGAAGAGACAGAGGGCCTTGAGCACGCACTTGTTGTTTGGTCCTCTCTCACTTGGCGCAATAGTCCTGAGAGCTGCCCCACTGAATGCTGCTATGTGTTAACCTACACTTTTAGCATTTCAAATGCCAGGAGAATGTTGTGTGAAGATTATTTTGAATCTTCTACAAAAATGAACTGTCATGGAACTGGAATGGCTGTACCATGTAAAGCATGCCCTCAGCTTTCCTTATACATTTAAGTGACTTTTAGAACTAAGGATGATTTGGTAAACACCAACATGTAATAACCAAGTTACTTTGTGTTTCATTGTTGTATTGTTAAAAAATTCTTCAAAATTTTATTGTTAAAGAAGACTCCATCATGGACATGGAGATAGTATACGCTCACTTGACGTCCACAGCACACAAGAGACCAGCTTCCTGGTGACAAGCTCTTTTGTTTGAAGAGCTTCATAGTGGGAAGATGACTAAGCTTTTAAAGTCTTTACAAACGATCTGTAGAGGTATGGTCAACACGCCCGCACTGACAGCTGGCAATTCTGTGAGGAGATTCCAGCTCAAAGTATTATTGCTCTCGGTTTTCCCTGAAGGCACTGAGGTCCAAAGCTACTCACATAAACAGCATGGCTGTCTCACAGCAACTGAGCTTTAAAGTCCGAGTCCTTAAATCCCTTACTTGCTTTATCAGACTCAAGTATTGAAATTAATTCAATTCATCATTTACCTATACATTTCACAGATCATTAAGTCAACAAAAATCTTTTATATTTGCAAATATCATTTAAAAATCTCTCTCTCTTAAATATTAAGTGACCCTTATGCACTTGCGCTCTCTCGCTCTCTCGCTCTCTCTCTCTCTCTGTGTGTGTGTGTGTGTGTGTGTGTGTGTGTGTGTGTGTGTGTGTGTCTATGCAGCCTAGGCTGCTTCATATTTTTTCTCTGAAATGGTATAACACCTGAAAACCTTAGAGTTAAATTAATGATTCCAACAAAGTCAACACATTACAAGTGTAGAAATGTATAACTTTCAAAAGGGTCAACTAAGTATTATCTTACATTTTTGATCATTTTGATATGAATATATTAGTACTGTGTTCAAAAACAAACAAACAAACAAAACTCAGGCAATATACACATGCAAATATTCTTTTTTAAGGAAGCAAATGTAACATGACAAAAAAAGGATGGTAAACTCCTGAGGGAGTTGCTCACTGTTGGAGAAATGGAATCTAGAATTCATATAATTAGCAATGAAGGATTTCACTAAAAAAGAAAAATGATTCATAAAAATTGACAGATGAAATATTTCACAGAAACAAAATTACACCAGGTCATCAGTGTAAGTTCCCCATCAGTGACATTTCATATCACAAACTAGAAACATCCCGAGTAGTTAAATTGAAAATGCTACAATGTTTGCTCTCTGAGGGGCACTAGGCACCAAAGCCTTTCCTTGACCACTTAGGAGTGCTCCTTCTGCCTGCTCTTCTTGTAATAAAGCATGCTCTCCGCTTGGCAGTAATGTAGAGAAGCTGGAAGATCTACTTTTAATTAAAATTTTATAATATTTTGCATTTAGTATCATGGAAATTAAATAAGGCAGGGAACATGTTTTCTTTTTCTTTTCTGTCAATGGTTAATATCTCTACGGGAAAAATAAAATAATCTTAAGTCAGGCAGAAAACTAGTCTAAATAAAAATATTAAGTGACCCTTATGCAGTTCACAGTCTTTGATCTTCCTTAACTGAAAATACATCTAGACATTCAAGTTGCTTGTCTGTAAAACTACAATCTTGAGACATATTTCAAATGGTTTAGGATCACCAAATCTACCTTACCTCTTTCCCATTTAGGCTCAGAACATTCAAGGCAGAGCTTCCCTCCAAAAATGTAACCCACATTTTATCTTCTACAAATCTTCAGGAGAAAGAAAAAACAGTGAATAAGAATATAATTAACTTCTCAAACATAACTTGCTCAGACTCTAGCTCAGGCTGGTGCCCAGAGGAGGCTGCTCTCTGCACACAGCACTTCCATTCTGCTTCCTTTGCTCTGTGTGAAAAATATCCAAGGTGACCCAACACAGTATGCAACTATGTATTTCCGGGGTTTCAGTGGCACTCCTGATTAAGAAAGATAACAGGTATTACTAAAGGATAATATTAATGAGAAGGGATCCCCAAATAACCCACCTAGCTGGTCACAAGGAGCTGCGGGTGTCTGTCTGCACAGACATTTCTTCCTCTCTGAGTCTTTACTACGATTTCAAGTTCATACTCTGGAAACAAGACAGCCTCACACACACCCCAAAGGGAGAAAATGAAAAAAGGACATATTTTGAAGTCACTGATTATATGATGAGGTTTAGAACAAGAAAATTAAATAATGTTATCCATCTGATTTACAGAAGCAATTTTGCAAACTGAATTTTCCCAGCTATATGGAGAAAACTTTTTTCACATTCTCATTCTAAAAGACCCAAATAAAAGTGTGCCAAAGTACTTCCCTCTACTGAGATCAAGTGCACACAGAATATACCCTATAATCACAGACATGACCAGGACAGTTGGTCAGCTTCTCTGGCATGAAGCTATTAAGTTACAGGAATACTGTCATTGGAAATACACAGGGATGGTATTCTCAGCAAAGTCCTCCCAATAGCTGCCATAGAGGGCAGCCGTCTTTAAGACTGTTGTTAGCTATACCCCTGCTCTTTGGTAACTGTGTCATGACCATAGCTGTACACCACACCCACTCTTCTTTCCTGGTACTATGTGCTTCTGTTTGTCACCTTGGTACATTGGTGTGACAGAGCACCCTAACTGTCCTCATACCTATGGCTTTCTATCACAGCAACAGATGATTTTCTTATCAATACGCTCTCTAATGTTTACAATATTCTGAGGAAAGCTTTTAGCTTTAATTTTGAATTAGGAAGATCCAAGTGAGTTAAAACCCCACACGTCCCTTCTCCTCTACCTGTCTCTTTCCCTTAGGCAGTTTGAAGTTTTCTAGCTCAATGCTGTATTTTCATTTGTCCATGAAGCTGCTCGCTGCCCACTCACACAGATCACAGATGTTTCTGGCACCCTGACATTTCTATACTTGGCAAGGCTTGCTGTTATCTATAAATGTGGGAGATTTTAAAGTGTACTTTCTAAAGCCTTAAATTTTTAAGTCTTTTGGAAACAAATGAATTCAATACCGCCAGGGCATGTACGTGGAGGTTAGAGGACAACTCTGTGGAGTTGGCTCTCTCATTCCTCCTTCACATGGGTCCCAAGTGCGGAACTGAGGCTTTGTGCACTGAGTTATCTCTCAGGCTCAGGTTTTATAAGATTTTGAAGATTTATAAGATTTTGAAGATTTATAAGATTTTGAAGATTTATAAGATTTTGAAGATTTAAAATAGAATGCTCTCAAAGATTGGGGGAGGGGTAAGAAAAAAATCAAAGGACCAATTAAAAAAATGGCTTTTTATTTTTTTTTTAAATTTGCTTCTCTGCTCCCTGAAAAGGCCTGATATGTCTCAGGCATTAATTCCATGCTATAGAAAGTCTCTCCTCATCATTCCATGGATCTGGAGAAGAAGTTACTACAATGACTTTTCCAAACAGATTCTAAGCAGAGCCAGGTCTCTAAGTTCTCGATCGTCTACAGTTTCTATAGAACCGTATCTTATAGAGCTTTGCCTACTGAATACACATAAAATATCTCAAGGAAGCAAATGAACAACACACAAAGGAATTAAGTAGTTCTCCTTTCTCTATGGAATTAAAAGATACACATGAAATTCAACTTCCCAAAACTTTTGTACAGGTGAGAGAAAACCCTGCTAAGACAAGAGGCATGCAGTCCTGCGGAAAGCAGCTGAGGAAGTCCACACAGGGACGAAGACCGGAAGAGATGGCTCCTTCTCATCACATTGCAGCTGGCTGGAAATTGAACATTTATCATTTATCATAACATTTATAATGTAAACATCAGTTTTCTTAAGCTGAGGGAATAAAAACAATCCCTCCAGGTTATTTACTTATTAAAGACAGCTATTTATACTCTCTGTAGTTCATGCTGGCCTTGAAGTAATTATCCTTCTGCCTCTTGAAACCTAGAGTACTGGTGTGCACCATCAAGCCTTTATTTTTCTCTCCTTAAAACACTAAAATGACCAAGCATAGCTTCCCTCTCACACAGAGCTTGCTACATTGCTCCACCTTAGAGGAACCATGAAGAGGTCACTTCTGAACTCAAACATATTTTTGCCTTTGACTGCACATGTAAGTTTCATTATTCATTTTAAGTTTTCTAAGCAGAGAACTTAATTTCAAAACCCAGGAGCTCTTGAATAACTTCCCAAGTATAGCTCTTTAGTCTGGAAATAGCAGACTTATGAACTACTCAGTCACGAGATCAGCCTTCTCAGTGTAGAAACTACTACTTATATGCACTTGGGGTCACAAATCCCTCACTCACCTTATGAGTATAACTTCACCAAAGTGTGCAAACTGCTGCAGAAGCTCATCAATCAAAGCATCATCAAAAAAAGTATTTTCTTGTGCAGAACTTTTGATTGAGACCAGCACTGTGCCATCTGGTGGGCCCTGGACTGCAATAACTTCTTTATAAATTTTTTGTCTCTCTTCAGCTTCAACTTCAAATATATCTATGTCAATCAGGGCAACGACAGGCCTTAGGGCACAGAGGAAGAGAGATGCATTAGAAATGTTTCTAAAGGGATTTATTTCAAACAAACTTCAAGCATCATTAGAAAAACTGAGGTTGTTTAAACCTATGGTCAGAAGTCTTGAGCTCGGCTCTTCCATAGTGTAGCAAGGTGCCGGGAGTCCATGTATAAAGGATTTTACTTTCATCTTGGAAACTAGCATTCAGAAGATCTAAATCTTCAGCTGCAAGTAGAATAAAAGAAAATTCAAGAGAGGCCACATGACAAGGACGGGCAGGTCATGTGACACATGTAAGTGCCTACTTCCTTCTAGAACCTTCAGCAGTCTGAGGCTAGAATGCCAGAACTTTGCAAGCAGCCTGTATTAGATATCTTTAACCTTGAAATATATTTGGTCAAGTTATTTTATTTTTTATTTGGGAAGAATTAAGATGTTGCTTACTTCTAAAATTACTTAAAGACCTGGGACCAAACAATGTTTCATAAAAGTTCTATTGAGTGACCAAGTGGTCATTCAAAAACTACGATTTTTAGAACTGCAATCAGAAATTTTACAAAATAAATGTTTCTTCACTTTACATGAAATTATATCACTAAAAAAATATGGGCATAAAATGTTTTCAAAATGTTTGCTTTATGCTAGATAAAAAAGCTTTTGTTACTTAATATTTATTGCTTTCTTCCTTCTCACAAAATTCAGATTAATTTACCTAAATAAAAAAGTCCACTCCTAACCTGATCTGTCAAAAGGCCACTTCCTCCTTCTCCAGAGGACACGGTCTGTCCAAGCAGGGGTACGGCACTTCTCACTGGTGTCATAGTCTTCAGAAAATAAGTCATATTTATAGGTTGGAGCAAACGTTACTTTTCCCTCTAAGAATCCTCTAAAGATCTAAAATAAACATACACAAAGTTTTTTCAAAACATATAAACGCTTATGTTTTTATTTATACTTTTAAATTTTTCTTGATTTTTGAGAATCCATGCATGCAATGAAACATGATCATATATGACCTCTATTGCCCTGTCAACTCTTCTCCATCCCCCTCAGCATTGTATCTTCATTTTTGATAACTCATTAAAGCCAACTAGCGCTGTACATATGTGCATGGGTCTGGGGTCATCCACCATAGCAGCGGCTCTCACCCTCCCTAATGCCATGCCGTGACCCTTTAATACAGCTCCTCATGGACTGACCCCCAACCATGAAATTATGGTTACTACTTCAGAACTGTAATTTTACTACTGCTATGAATCCTAATGTGACACCCAAAGGGTCATGACCTATAGGTCGAGAATTAGGGTACTAGAGCATGGAAAACCTACCAATGGCTGGCCATACCTTCAAAAAAAAAAAAAAAATGGTTCTCCCTCCTGCAGTAACTCTCAGCTGCCAACGGTCCTCCACAAGGGATGGGGCCTGGAGTCAGCCAGCCTCTCTGCACTGCACCTCTGGCTGGCTTGGTCCTATGTAGGTTCTGTGCAGGTAGCTTTGGCTGCTAAGTTCATGACTGCCAAAGTCGTGCTGTGTCTCAGCACTCTTTCTGCCCATCGTCTGAGATGTCCCCTGACCCTTGGTGGTACTGGGGTTAGTAAGGATGAATAATTCAAGGCTCAGTGCCCTGTCTTATTCCCAGTGCTCTGGCACTTCTGCATCTCTCCACTGACTGCTAACACTACAAGAAGTAGCTATCTGACCAGGGCTGAGAGCAGCCCAAGTCTGCTGGTGCCGGGAGCAGAGCTGACTGAGATGTACTTTGTGTGTTTGTCTTGGCACATGTGTGCTGGTGTCCGTGGAGGTCAGAATAGGGCTTTGGATCCAGGGTCTTCAGATAGCGCAGCAAGTGCCCTTAACCACTGGGCCATCTCTCTGGTCCTATACTTTCATGCTATGTGCTGGATAATCTCATACAAGATAACTGTCTATATAGTAAATATTTCTAACAGAACAGAACAGAACAAAAAACAAAAACAAGCAAACAACAACAACAATAAAAAAAAAAAAACCCAAACCAAAAAACCTCACAGTAGAAAAATGCGACCTTTTCCCTATCACTTACTCTTCCATTAGTGAAACTTTAAAAGCATGAATAAAGAAATCACCCCGCTCTGAGACATTGAGAATGCTCTGACGGCCTCAGACCGTGGCTCAGAAGCACAGCACCTGCCTGGGAAACATGAGGATCGAGGCTGAGTCACCAGCCTTGCCCATCTTAGAAAAGAACAGAAGAAGATGGTATGGAGTTCTGGGACTCATTGAGCTGATGTCATGTTCTGGAGTAACAGAGCTGACATCTATGATGGTGAGACAGCCACGGAGGTGACTTCACACTTGGTGGCCCCAGGTACTACACCAGTGGCTCCTAGTCCTTCTACTTAATCTGAGATTCCACATCATTATCATCCCTACAATTATAAGCCTTCTGTTTGACAGTGCATTTTATAGACACATTCATTTCATGTATTTTCTTCCTAGGAAGAATTATAAACTTTTTAAAAATATTCTCTTCCCATTCCTTTCTTTTTATTCCTTTTCTTTCATTCTTTCAAGAAAAAATATTTCTGTATGTTTAGTTATAGATATGTATAAACAAATAAATAAAAAATGAAATAAGAAAATGTTTGTTAAAATTCATACCCTTCTTTTACAACTTTTCTTTATTGTGTGTATATTTACAATTTTATATGTGAGTATGTTGAGTGAGGAGAGCATGTATGTGCCACAGGACACATATGGAGGTCAGAGGACACCTTTTGGGAGTTGGTTCTTCCCTTCTGTCTCAATAAGGCAGGATTTATCTTGATTCTACAGTTTTACTCCAGGCTGGCTGGTCCACAGCCTTCTGGCAATTGACTGGTTCTTGTGTCTGCTTCCTACCTGCCTAAGGAATGCAGGTGCATGCCACTACACTAGAGTTTTACCGGGGGCTCTGTGTGTAGGTTCTGAAGATCAAACTTTGATCTTAAGCATTGCATGGTAAGTGCTTTAGGTCTATTCTCATCTCCCTGGCCCCTTACGTTCTCTTTCTCTCCCTTCCCTTCCCTTCTCCCCCTCCCCTTAAGGAAAAAATAAACTTATATCCCTTTTCATTTCTGTGTATCTTTTTATATGCCTACTTGTCTGTTTTGCACCATGTAATATGCAGGAGGCCAAAGGGGACACTGGATACCCTGGACCTGGAGCTACAGGTGGTTGTGAGCTGCCTAATGTGTGGGTGCTGGGAACTGAGCCTGGGTTTTTTGCAAGAGCAGTTTAGTGCATTTAATTGCTGACCCATGTCCCTAGCCCTCCAAAAGTCCCTTTAGTAAGACAATTATCGTCTCAGTAAGTATTTACCTGTCCTGCATTTTTCTGATTGATGAGTTGATCTCCAGCTATAAGAGAATCCCAGTTTTGCTGTCTTATGAGCTCTTTAACTTCTTCATTAGGAAGATCAATTCGATAGTTGAAATCACCACACCAAAATACATAGTCATGGGAGAAGAGCATTCTTCCCTGGAAACATGAGACAGCACTTGAAGTTCAAAACAACCTATGTGTCACACTGTGTCTCTGCTTCACAGGGGCTTGCACTATCAACACTGCGCCTTGAGCCCAAGAGTAACAAGACGGCAGACGAGAAGTAGATGAACACTGTTGATGTCTCTAAGGACTGCTTTAGATCTTCAAACTGCTGACAGAAAATGTAGGATAAATTGAATACAATGCAAAGGTTTGTCTTCAAGGACAAACAGCAGAAGCTTACCATGGGAAAACTCAATTTTCGTGCTATTTCTACAAAATCTTCATTTCTCTCTTTGACTTGGGACTGCCCTGCAGCAAAGTGGCTGCAGACAAAGCAAAGGCTGGTGGTATGGAAGAGCATCCGAATCGCAACAGCGCCCTTGTTTCCAGTTGCACCTCCCATCCCAGTTTTCACAGTATCAACTGCAACATCCCTACAAAGCAGAAATTATGAATGGAAGACATGACATTGCACATGTTAGGACTTTTCTTGTCATGTAGTGAGAAGAGACAGAACGTGTCTGTCACTGACCTGATAAAAGGAGCATGCTGTGGTCTGATAAAGACAAACAGGCAGACACCCACCAACTGCTCCGAGGCCAGCAGAACATACTTGTTGTCTCTTGAGATGGTCTTCTGCAGTTCCACTGCCCA
>JADRCD010202280.1:10337-25862 GCA_019843815.1 Montemys delectorum | reverse complement strand
GGAATTATAAATTGGATGAAGATATTCATTTTTGCTATCCTATACTGTGGGCCTGAATGCTGGAGGCTTTCTATGGAGATCTCTGGCCCGGCTTGGTGCAGGAGCCCTAGTAAAGGGAATTGAGCAAGCATGGGCAGAACCATCTCTGCTCTGTTTCTCTGCACTGCCTTGCACTGAATTGGGTCTGCCTGGGCCAACAGGCTGACTAGCCAGTGAGGAGTGCAGTGCAGCTTCAGGCTGCGTTTTGGGAGAGCAGACCTCTTCCCAAGCTTTACAGCTCTTAGAACAAAAGGCTCAACAGCTGAGTAGATCTTTCGTGCCTTTTACATCCCTGGGGTCATTCAGATTTCAACAGCAGTTATCTCTCATTGGCTTGGGCTGAGAATCTTTATTTGCATGTAAGAGGGCTTGACCAATATTACACACACCCCCCCCCCCCTGCTGGGGCCGTTGTGGTGGTGGTGGGGAGGGTTGGGGCTGAAATCTGAGCCAAGGTCTCAGGAGCTACCACCGCACTCCTACCATCCCTTGTGAACAAACTTGCTCTGTTCAGTGGGTGTTCCCGGGTTCCAAGGCGGTAACTCAACTGGACCCAGGCTGCCAGAACAGCCCACTGTTCCACACTATACATGAATTGTGCGTTTATTTTTTAAAGTATATTCACATTAACAATCTCTATAGAAGATATTCAAGATTAAAAGTAAATTCCACTTATTTAAATTATATTGACATTTGAAATTCATCTTAAAATACAAATGATCAATTTAGCATACTGAGAGATTTCTATACTTGTGTTTCCTTCACTATTTGAATATGTACCTACTAAATGTGATAATCTATTACGTAGAAAAATGAGGTAAAAAGAGAAACTAAACAGGAAGGACCAATGGCTCTTGAATACAAAGTCATTCACCTAAGATATATTCTCACCAACATCTAACTCAAAATTATACAGACTAACTAACTTAAAAGTTATACAAATAGAGTAGTCCAATTTGCAACAGTTCCTCTACTAAAGCAGCTGGGAGATGATGGAAACATGGTTTGGACGTCAACGGAACGCTTGATTACAGATGAGAAAGACATTACTTACAGATTGTTGAGTGTTTACCACTCTTATCTGTGGTCGTTTTCACTTCAAAGTCCCTTATGAGTAGAATGAAGACAAAGTATTTGTAGACTCTGTTTTCTACTGAAAACCTTGCTCATAATTCAGATTTCAGAAAGTGAGTGGCCTGTCTTCATAGCGCCTAACCTGTGAGGGTTTCTATGCAACAAACAAACAAACAAAATTCTGTGTTTCAGATCTGGAAAATATAGTGACTAAAAACTGTATGGGAAGGATGTAAGAATGTAAATGACCATTTTCTTCATCTAATCAGATTAAAGATGGAAATTTTTATTAACATAGATGCATCTAGGAAGACACATAATTGTTAATTTTAGATCATGTCCCCAGGTGTTGTCCCCAAAATGTTCTTATCATAATGAGAAAAGAAGGAAGATATTTAGAAAGATTGGGGAAACTATGAACATTTTAAACTGGAGTTTCTTCTTAGTAGTTAAGAACATTCTTGATGGAGTTTAATTCTTAGATTAGAAATAGAACTAAAAGTGAAAATTTGGTATTCTTAATTATCTACTTGAAGATTCTACTGAAGACTTTAAAATCTGTATTGTAGTGACTTTTCAAGTCCTTAAAATTAGTATAAAAAACATATTTTAATGCCAGGCAATGGTGTCACAGGACTTTAATTCCAGCACTCTGGAGGCAGAAGCATGTAGATCTCTGACTTCAAGATCAGCCTGGTCTACAAAGTGAGTTCTAGGATAGCCAGATATACACAGAGAAACCCTGCCTCGAAAAACAAAAAATAAATTGTTTAATAACATTTAAAACATACTAATGTCTCTGGTTCCTTCAATAACATATCATGAGATGGTGCATGGTGAGAGCATAGAAGTAGAATGTGAAGCTAATGCTTGGCGCACCTTGAAATATCACACTTTGTATGAAACTATATTAATTTCTATTGATAATAAAATGGTAATTTTTTCTGTTTCATCAACTATTTTAAGCTTTAAAGAGAAGCTTATTATATGCTTATGGGTAAAGAGAAAGACTGACACACACACACACACACACACACACACACACGAGGCGGGGAAGAGAGAGAGAGAGAGAGAGAGAGAGAGAGAGAGAGAGAGAGAGAGAGAAAGAGAAACAGAGAGTGAGAGAGAAGCAGAGACAGAGACAGAGATACAGAGAAAGATGAGAGAGATATAGTGAGGCCATACCATTTGAGTTGGGAATAGAGGTCAGCCACAGGGTGAACGAGGAGCTACATAGCAAAAAGGAGATAGTGCTGGCTCTTCAAAGAAACATTAAGGAATTCCAGAGTACATTTTAATGACACCATGATGGAAAAGTTTCTCCTCAAGGATAATGGAGTCCATGAGACACAGTTAAAAAGCTCTCAAGTAGAAGATAAAATTTGAGACCGTCAGGCATCGAGGGATCCCAAATATTAACTAAAGTACTATGAATCTGAGACTACATTCTGCTAGGTAGAGAATGCAGAGGAATGTCTGCTTGGGAAATAATCAGCTGTTATCATCTTGAATGCTTTTTCTTTTTAAACATCATCTAGGAATTTGAATGCAAAGTTACAAAATTTTTCTCCATTCAAAGGGAAAAAAGAGAACAGAAGGAAGGAAGGAAGGAAGGAAGGAAGGAAGGAAGGAAGGAAGGAAAGGAGGAAAGAAGGGAGGGAGGGAAGGAAGAAGGGAGGGAGGGAGGGAGGGAGGAAGGAAGGCAGACAAACAGGCCATCAAATAAACTTTTAAATAAAGAATTGAAATAGATTTACATTATAATATGAAAAGAAATGCAGAATTTCATGGAGTCTTTCACATTTACTTTTTGTACAGAATTATTGCAAATCATAATTTTGCTGTCCCTTGATCTCATATGTGAAAAATTGGAATAAAAATAATTCTAAGGTGACATAGTTTCCCATACACCCCACAAAACTGGGCACAAGTTTTAACTAATGAGATAACCTACATAAACCTATATCTAACAATGCTCAGTATATTTATTATTCTACTCATTAACATTTATTGTTCTTAATTTTATTATTTTTAATTTTATTATTCCTTAACATTTAATACTTAAAATAATTATTAATACTTATCTTATTATTTCTTAAGTATAATTATTAATGATCAGAATATTTATTATTCTACCCATTAACAGTAATTACTTAATGTGCATTCTTTTTCCTCTGTTAATTGGAAACAATCTAGTTTGTGCACATTAAATTTTTTATTCATCTGATATAATATTAACTACGAAACCATTTTATGAAATTTGTTAATATATTTTTCAGAAATTCTGTGGATTTTCAGAAATTCTCTGAGCTTTATAATGTTGTATTCATTGTCATATAAAAAGTATCTTTTATAAATAATGTTATTTCTTTCTGAGCCTACACCCATTTACTAAGCTCTTTTTTCTTTTTATTATGCAAGCTATGCACGATGAATTATATAGATAAATTATTCAGTTTCTTCCCTTCTCCAAACCTATCCAGTTTTCACTTTCTTTGTGACATATCTTCTTCATGTTAATATCCCTGTATATTACATTATCTCTGAGGCTTTCCAAGGGCTAATTTTCTGTCACTAATAATTTTGAAATTTGCATTTTTATGTTCTTTGTGTTAATGGGTTGAACCCAGAATTGCCATGCCTTTTAATTAATCTGATTAACCTTCCTAGGATCACATAAGTCCCGAGTGTATGCTTCAACAAGAGAAGCTCCATTTTGAAAGTCTCTCTGGGTCACTGGTAGGATAACATTGTTTACTCGTTAAAAAGATTTACTCATGCCAATCACTGAAGTTGTTTATTCCTTCATGCTACTCAAGGTTCTCAGCACACTTATTCTGTTCTCTCTTTTTTTTTTATCAATATCTATATCAACATCGCAGATTCTAACAATATATATGTTATATATTTGATAGTACCCGTTAAGACATGTTATATTGTAACTTGCGCTTTGTGATGCTTCTTCTTGGTATTTTCTGTCTATGTGCTTTCTGCCCAAGTGTAATTCAAAAGTTTTAGTGGTTGCCTGACTTGAGGGTAACTCAATATTTTCCACTAATGTTATATCTTATGAAGACTTATTATTTAAAATTGTCACTTGTTCCTCACTCTCCTTATCTTTCACACTCATATTCCCAAACATAAATTTTACATATTGCTTCTAAAATATATTAGACACATTAATATATTAATCTTATTATGCTATGACTATCTATAGTGTAAATTTTGAATGCACACATTTCACTTAGTTTCCCTTATTTTCTTTATATACCTTGATGAGATCTTATATGGACCACATGTTCGAGAAAGTGAAAGTGGATGGATGGATATCTGTGTTGAGAGATGTTGTACTTGGACAAGCGTTGATAAAGAGTGTCCGATTGGTCTTTTATCTTTGTCTTTACACAGGCATCGTGTAAACTTGTAAACAATGAGGTATTTAATGAGTTTGGAAAGGGGCACAAAATCATAATATATCTCATCTTAATGAAAGGATCATTGCCATGTCTGAAAATATGCAAATCATGAAAAATATTGTTCAGGTAATACTGGATTTCCTATGAATTTAAAGATAACAGCAAAGAGCACATCATACAGAAGCTACAAATACACCCTTAGGTATGTGGTGTCCTCCTTTATGCTATGAGCCATGATGACCTCCTAGATTTCCCCATGAGTTGTAAAACAATGAGCCTGCATGCATATTTGCATTGCTTTCTGTTTGTATAATAGACCACAGATAGTGTCTTTTAAATGTTTGTTTGAATGCTGTGGTTTTAAAATTGATTTTCAAAGATTACCATTTCAGTATTCAATATTTGCTTTGACTTTCATGCAGCTGCCATGGTAATACCAATGGTATTACCTCTCAACTATGCAGCAGGCTGTCATGAGAGGTAAGAATGAAAAATCATAATGAAGCATAGTGAAGTTAGACAGAATATATGAAATAGTTCATCATTCTGTCTCTACCCTTGTGGAAGTAGTAGAAGGAGTTCATCCCAATTATTATATAAAACTGTGATCTCTTTAAAATGAATTATGTGTTAATGTCACAAAATAATTGGCAATTGTATAATATGATCAGACACATTACACCATTATGTAGTTTGGATGAATTCCATTGTACATTTCATTTTCTAAGAAGCCATTACATGGAGTTTATCTGGCATAATACTTTTGATTAACACAAAACTATATGCCCATGAACTAGTCTGCTAGAGGATATGTGGAATTCTATTTCTCTCATACATGTTTTCTTACAGAATTTATATATTTTTGTTACACAAAGGCTTAACTATATAAACTATAGCAAACAATATATACAGGCAGCATTTTATACACATCTAGAATTAACAAGCATATAACCAATTTGTTTATAACATTTCAAATGCATTATGGATTATTTTTGAAAACATCCTGGGAGAAATTTCCAGGAACTAAAAATTGCGTTCCAACATTTTCTCTGCTACTGGATCAAAGTGTTTGATCGTTTCCTTTATGATTTTCAACATATATTACAGTTCACATTTGAGTATTGAAAATCCACTAAGACAAAGCTTATTTTTCAGAATCATAGATTTCTTGTGCAATTTTGTTGACGGAGGGCTTTTTTTTTTTTTTTTTTTTTTTTGGTCTTCTCACACCAACTAAATCTTCCTTCATTGTAGAAAGTTGCTGTTCTCTAGTATTAGAAGTTCAAAATGTCTGAAGATTCATCCTTTATTATCCTTTGGAGAGAAATTTCATATATTTGTAATAAATAGATTCTTTCTACTTTTTTGTCTTCATGTTGACTCTATTATCATTCTCATGGGAGCAAGAAGACCTACCTTCTTAATTATCAATGACTAAAGAGTAGATCTTTTGAAATTTCATGGCAAACTAGGAGAGATAAAAACCAGGGTCCTTGCTGAGCTCTGCCTCTGCTTCTCATCTAGTCCAAGAGGAAAGACATTGTGAACAAACAACACAATTTTTTAATATCAACTGTGATGTCATTATATTTCTGAAGCTAATTACTTATGCCATTATAATTTTTCTTTGTAGAGATCAAGATGAGCAGAGATGGTTTACAGGTACCTTGCTTATTGCAACTGTATGAATTTATTGTTCATTTTTATCTGGTTTCTGATTGCCGTATAAGCTTGACGTTTATCCCAAGTCTCATTATGGCTTCAGGACCTTGGTGATTTCATGAAATTAAAGTTTTCAAAAAATCTGGGATGAATTTCAAGTTTGATTTATTATTTTAGGCAGAAACCATGTAAAGCTTGGCAATGTGAGATGAGTTTTGAATTTGAGGTTTTCTGGTTCATTTAAGCCTGGATCTCAAAGAAAACCTCAAGGGATGAGGGCTCAGAAGCTGAAGCTGAATTCACTATAAATATTACAGGATAAAAATACTTTCTGACCTACAACTCAAATACTCTTTCACATATTAACACTTATATCATTGTTTCCCATATCCATCATTTTATAAGCTAGGATGACAAACTAATATTTACAGATTTTAAGTGTTATCATAGTCTTTCTAAGAATGACACTTCTGAACAAAGCAAAATGATTGAGCTTGATGTTCTTAAGCCCATTTCCCACCAATGCTATTTTTACCTTAATTGCCATTCTAACTTAATACTCTGAAAAGGAAAATATTATAAAACAATGGAACAAAGAAAAGTAGTCACCACATTTCCACCTGTAATGATATTCTGATGTAGAAACTATAATAAAGTTTCACTTTGGATTTATAATATAGCAAGTGTATGGAACTAATGTTCTGAACTTCCATTCATAAAAATAACAGTATGTATAAGGACCTACATGAAAATAAACAAAACACATGCACGTGTTTCTTAATAAAATTTTACCTATATGTAAGATGGGAATGGAAACCTTTCCTTTTTTTAAAAAAAGAAAAGGTAATTATTGAGGCATTTAATCTGATACATGTTTAGAGTTTAAATATGCATGGCTTTCAGGATTCTGAATTATCATTAAGTAAAATGTCAGACATAAAAAATTGTGAACCACCATATATGTTGTGCTGTTGTACTTACTATCAGTCTTGTTTGATGGAAAACGCTTTTGTGGGTAGTATTGTTTTCTCAGACAACATCCTTTAAGGAAAAGTAATAAAGGTCATACTACATTTTCATAAAGGAAACTTAGTGGGGTTGTTGTGTTCAAACTAACGGGACTTGTCCATTATGCTTCCTACCCATTTGTAATTTGTGGTCATTCTTTAAACCATGACTTTTAAAGTCAGAGAGCTTTTACAAGTTTTAATTTGTCAACTGCATGGAGGTTCAATGCCCTGGGTGAGTATGAGTAACTTAGCCTATGTAAGGCATGTGACAAATTAGAATTTAGGTTTAGTTGAAAGCTGATTATATTTTATTGTTTTATATTTTGTGATTGTTAACAAGCTTCATGTGTATTTTCTCTCCCTAGAGTGGTCTAGAAACTCCACTAGTCAAGTGCACATTAAGTTATAGAGTCATGGAAAGATATTCTTAAAGTTTAGAGTCCTAATGCCTTGCAGGAACAAAATGTCTTTGAGCATGAAAACTGCTTGGGTTATCAAAAAGTAGACAGGTAAACAGCACTCAGCCAGTGCTTTAATGACTCTTGCAAAATGTTCAGTTCTTTGTGTAGGATGCAGCCAAGAGGTTAGATGGGGTCTGAGTACCAGAAGGTCTGACACATTAAGTCTCCTTTGTAGAATCAGAGGTTAGAGGGGTAATTAAAAGTTTGGCAAATTAGAACAAAACTGTATGTGTAGAATTTAAATCGTCAATGTGGAGCTGGTGAGAATGTGATGATTAGGGCTAGGAGGAATTGGGAATACCTGCCTGGTAGGGAAGCCTGTTTGCCTGGGGAGAATTTAATTACAGTGAATAAGAGGGAAAATAACCAAAGCAGGAGGGAAGAAAAGGCTCTTGCTTAGTCTTAAAAGAGTTTATTGGAAGCAATTGCATATCTTAGAGAAATGATCAAAACTTAACATTTGCTTAATTCTTATGATAATAAATTCTATCCGCTTTTTCTTAATAACTAGTACTGAGGGACCATTTAGATTGTGTTTAGTAAGGTAGACCTTTATAAACACTCCTCTGGCAGACCTTTATCAACCCTCCATGGTTTGAGATGTACGAATTCAGGCATATGTGTTAGGTTTTTTACAATCTGATAGACAACAAGCTATGTGTGGATGGATCATTCTTATCCTGATCCTTTACAAATGAAGCAAGCGCCTTAATTAATGGTTCCTGGGGTCATTTTTGGTTTGGGGAACTTGTTATGCATTATGTTTATTTTGAAGCAACAACATATTTTCCCAAATACATCTGAAAAAATATCTTATAATAGATATATTTTGCCAGCATTAAAATGACTTTAAATATATTAATCATTTTGAAAATGAAAATAAAATTTCTTTTTATCCAATAATAAAGTATTTAAAGCAATAATGAGGAAAATACATTGCTCTTTAAAATATATTTATAATGTTTCTGAATTATGATTCTATGATTAATGTTTTGACAGTGGTCCAAGTACTGACATTGCAGAAAGGCACAAGTGAAGTTCTGATAATCTTCTCAAACATCTTCATGGTTTTTACTGTCAATATGCTGAAATCTTCACTTCAAGTAGTGCTTCCTTACATCTTATATGCGTCTGAAATTTCATAACAGAAATTCTTAGAAATTTTGTCCTCTCGCCTGTAGCAAATTCCATCTTGATTCCTATTCTTTTTAAATATTTTATTAGATGTTTTCTTTATTTACATTGCAAATTTTATCCCCTTTTAATCCCCCATCCCATCCCCCCTCTCCCTGCTCACTAACCCACCCACTTCTCTGTCATGGTATTCCCCTACACTGGGGCATCAAGCCTTCACAAGACCAAGGGCCTCTCCTCCAATTGATGACAGACTAGGCCATCCTCTGCTACATATGCAGCTGGAGCCATAAGTCCCACCATGTCTATTCTATGGCTGGTGGTTTAGTCCCTGGGAGCTCTGAGGGTACTTGTTAGTTCATATTGTTGTTCATCCTAAGGGGCTACAAACCCCTTCAGCTCCTTGGGTACTTTTTCCTTTTCTTCTCTTTGTCTTTGTCTTCCTTCAGAGCTCCACCTAAAGTAATAACTTCAAACAATTTCACAAGACACAATATTTAAAATACTAAAACTGGTATGCAAAGGAGTTTTCCCCTGTAGTTCCTAGCCACATAATTCTACTTGTCAGATGATAAACATGCACATGGAGTAAAGTAAGGAACAGAAGGGAGTGAGGAAAACCGAAAAGAAAGATTGATAAAACAGCAGGAAGCTCCAGCAAATAACTTTCAAAAGGAAAGTATCCCAGTACAGTGAGCATGGCATGTGCTGGGTATCTCAGGCTGCAGACCTCGTACAGATTTGCCAAAGTCAAGAATGTCATTCCCCTTTCTCTAATATCTGAGGACATTACTCTGGAGATGTTTCAGCTAGACTTTCTGTCCTCATACTGTGTTCCCACCAGCTGAGGTAACTGAAGAATTGCTCTCAATTTTGCTGTAAGCATCATGAAAACATGAAACAAAAGAAACCTATCTATATATAGTGCTAGCACACTAGGTAAGGCATGAAGTCAATTAAAGTGTCCTAATATATAGCATTGGTTGAGTTTCTCTTTAGGAGTCCAGGATAATTAGCCTATATCACATAGTCTTGAAGTCTTTCTTTTGTACAGAGTTTGGAATCATGGGTAATGGAGAATTTCCAAGAAATGATAAGAAACGAATGCTTGTCCTAATGATGATGACAAAGCTGCCAATTATAGAAAGTCCATGGCAGTGCTTCTTGGGTGTTTAAGGAAAATAAGTTGAAAGCATAACTGATGGGTTGTAATACCTTAATATATATCAGAGAGTGAAGGGCAATTGTAAAGATGAGAAACAAGAGCAAAGTAACAGAGAATGAAACTTCAGCTAGTGTGAGGGCTTCCAAGGGGACATATCCTGATGTGCCTTGTAGCTGTCAACAAGGTTCTACAATGCCTGAGAGGACTGAAGCAAGCATGTCTTGTGATTGGCTCAGTCTCAGTTCCCTGTGATAACTTTACCAAAGTTCCTGAGAAAAGGTGTGACTCCCATACTATTTGCTGTAGCCTGAGTCCATCCACTTAACTGTTCTCATGAATATTGACTTCACACTCAAAATTACTTCCCTCCAACCTAGAAAATGGACTGGCCTCTCTCCCTCTCCAAGAGCCACTACCAATAGTTTAGGTGACATAACCTCTAATCAATATCGTCTGTGTTTAAGAGGGAGCCATCTGCTCATAATGACATTTTACTTGCAAGGTGCTTAATTCCTATGGAATGTCTACACCAACAATCGTTGGGCATACAACATACCTTTTACATAGTATATCTTGTTTCTTTTGATATTTCGACCTCACTTCCTGTTTACCCTTCTACACAATTGATAAATGCATACCTTCTACCCCACTCCACTCCTGGTAGAGCTTCTTATACAGGGAATAGATTTTTCCTAAAGAGTGATGGGTAATCACCTTGACTGAATCATCACTGACTTGTAACGACCCTAGATACTGACATGCTATGACATGTTTAGCACTCTTTTATTACACCCCTTTGGGACACTGGCCCACGAACTACTTGCCTCCTCTTGCCTGGGTTAATTTCTGTGGTCCAGTTAATTTTCTCTGCATATAAAACTTTAATAAATAAGCTCCTATCAGACTCAATCAATATACAGCCCTGTTTACTCATATACTGTTACTCTAATATCCAAATCTCATAGTTTTATCATTTAAATGAGGTGTTCATTAGCTATCTTTCAAGATGCCTATTGACTGCATGTTATTTTTAGTAGAAGAAATAGGAGAAACAAGAGGTTTTAAGCAGAGGATTTGAAAATGAATACCGAGGTCAAAGTCTATTTGTAAAATATCTTGAAGTATACGGGTACTAGGGTGTCTGGGTGACCCTAAGACGAGTTTGATGCACATAGTAGGAGTAGAAATAGGAACTTGAGGGAAGCTGAACTCTCAGGTGAAAGATAAATTGCAATTAGTACTTAGGAACAATATAAAATCAGTTGTTTCAAACACAAAATTTGTGATGAGGCTCCTTGGGTAAAGTTAACTCAGATTTAAACAACTAAAGGGAGAGTATTAGATTACGCAGTCTGAGTTGCTGTAGTGTTAACGTAGGCAGGCTGAGACAGAATTTCATGGTGGGGGTCACAGAAGAAAATTAGAAAGGAAAATATATTAATGGCTTTTATTTATAATAGACATGACCAATGACTTGAATGTTAGAACTGGTAACAATTTTTATAAAAATTATTCTTTCTCCTAGAATCAAGATAGGAACTCCTCACTTTTATGACCATTTTATAATGCTAACCTATCCCATCCTCATTTTATAGATTCATCTCAATAAGCATAAGAAATTGACTAACAGCTAGACTGATGTCAGAGACACAGGACAAAGAAGGGTCTGAGTTTTATTTTGAGCACTTGTTCATGTTGCCTGCTGGCATTCACTCAGTTGCAGTGTTCCCTTGAAGGAACTAGGTCAGATTAGGCAGCATTCTGCACAAAGCTTCCCAGTCCAGAAGCCTCCTGACCAGGGCTGAATGCCTCTGTCAGCAAGTTCTGGAGAATCCCAAATAAATGAGAACCACCAAGTAAACTTTTCCTTTGTAAAATGTTAAATTATGGCACTGATCATATTAACGTTTAGGGCTGTGCTCCTGTGTGCTAAACAGCTTTGACAGACAGGTCTTTTCTTAGTCAGCAAGGGGGGCTCATTAGGATTTCATTCAAAATGAGGTTTGTATACAGAGGGGGGTGAGAATCTTTCCAAGAAAGGACTGATAGCAACTCTTTCTCTTCCTACCTCTCTCTTTCTTGGTTGCATGTGTACATATGTGTGTAGATGCACATAAATAGGATAAATGATTTTTATCCGAGCTTTTGTTATATGTTAGTTAACCCAATATGTATTAACATGTACATATATTTTTATTGATATATATATATATATATAACTACTTACAAAACATTTATATTAAAATAATTAAACTGGCAATTAGAAAATACGCAAAGGTTATACATAAGCAGTAAGCCATTTTATAGATAGAATTTCATTCTTTTACAATTAATATCATGTAGGATCTTAGAAGCAATTCCAAATAGACATCAGGGAATGGCACCATATGAACCCATGTACATAATCGTGACTGTCATTGTCGTCGTCGTCATCATCATCATCATCATCATCATCATCATTATCTGACTGTGTTTTAACTTTAAAGGTTAGAATTTTTAAAGTAATGTCGTATGATGATGTTATGTCATTCTAGTAAGAATTAGAGGTCACTGTCTTATTTCAATGGTTTTCTGAATTCATGCCATTATAATTTTTCTTAGTCTTCCTCTTCACTGGCCAGAGAATTCAGTAAATGGTGAAAAGAACCAATGATTTTACAGTTAGTGAAGTTTCAGAGTATACTTACCCACTATATTTTTGTATTCAGGTTAGAGTTTATCAATCAATAATATATATCTTAAATATGGCAAGTGATACTATTGGTCTTAGTAAATGTGGCCTTTCAGAGTCTGCATGTTTTCTGTACAAAGGATCTTATTGGCTCTTATTTACCTACCACATAATGACAGCAGAACCTTGTCTCCTTCTTTAAATCCTTCCAAGAACACTTGGAGTAGTCTGGCTTCTACTCTGCCCTTGCAGGCAAGCTGCCTTCCTCCTTCCTGCTCCAGTGATCTCTCCGTACCTTATGCCAGTCACACGGCTGCTCTCTGTACTCAGATCTGTGGACAAAATCAGGGGCCTCTCCAAATCCATTAGCACTAAAGTGCCTCTTAAATCTCATGTCTTTATCTAATGCTCTGGGTCCCAATGTCACTCCAAGCAGAAAGGTCGAATATTGCAGACCCAGAAAACAATATGAGGCTTTAAGAAAGTCTGACACACACTGTTCCATATTTTATTGCTTGCATTGTATTAAAGAAAATACAAGTCATGTGTCTTTGTCCTGTTTCATCAAGCACTGGCCATGCCCACGTATAATGTGGACATGTTTACTGTTGAATTGTGCATAGTGTATTCTTTTAACCTTAGAACCTGGTAGGAAAAAGTAGAGATCTCTGTGAGTTCAAGGCCAGTCTTTTTTTTCCTTTTCATAGTGAGTTACAAGGTAACCAAAACTATATGCATATTCATACCCTGTATAAACAAACAAGAGAAAAATCATGGTAGCCCTCTAAAAAGTTATATTTCTCAAAAGACTAAAGACTATTTTACCTACTTAAATTTATCAAGACATTTTTATTTGATGTAAAATAATTTTGCTATAAGTATAGTAAATTTTGTATTTTTTTAATTAAAATATAATTCCATCACTTCTTTGCCTGTCCTCTTTCCCGTCCCTCTCATATCACTTCCTTCCAATGTCTGTATTGCATCCCCATTTTCTATCAACTTGTTGGCTTCCTTTTTATTATTCTTACTACAAGAATACAATCCAAAAGAGGAGTTAGATAGATTTTAAGAGCCAGAAGTCCAGAGAGTTGGCTGTGAGACTATGTACCGTATAAATAACAGGGAAGTTACTTCCACACTATCTCAATAATATTTTGCCTAAACAAGAGCTGAAAATGATTGCAACAATGTTTGCATAAAGGGGAAACTCACAGGATCTCAGCCCATGACAAAGAACTGCAAGCAGCTAGTGACTATTAAGGGTGAAAACTAGCCTCTCCCAGAGATGTATCCTCTAGTTAGTTGATACAGAATGCTCATCCCTGAAATCATATACACACATGCCACACCAAACAGGCCCCACAAAATAACTTCAAAGTTACAACTTCATGGTCTCTTGATTTCAAGATATAAATCTTGAGGGAGTTAGGTGTGGGCTTTGTGCTTTGCTGAGAAGTTGTATGCATGGTTACAATACAGTATAAACTGATTAAATCCTAGGTCTTTTGTAAGACCTCTTTTTCTTATACACTGGGGAATGGAGTGTATTCTTTTAAAGACTTATAATTACAAAACTAAAATTTGTTCTATGTGTCAGCTTTAGGAATACAGTTTGTTCATGAAAAAAGCTATACCCACACTGCAACCTTCCATAGTTGTCAAAAACTCATAAGCAGAACAAGAATTTATTGGAAAAAGTGCTAATTTCCATTCACTATGACAACCTGCAATGAAGATAATAAAAACACTGGGAGATAGGAAACTTCCTACAGAGTCTCCTGGGGTTGGCATTGCCTAGGAAAGCTCAATCTATCTCCTACTGTTTACATTATGAAGGCATTGCCTCATGTTCTCTGTCTGTCTCTAAGTAACCAAGACTCTACAACACCCACATCTCCTTCTGGGATCTCAGTTACCTCAGATATTACAATAATTTCTATTATTGGAACACATCACTCTACCCATGATGAGTGAGCTGTTTCAATGTCCCTCAACCGCAAATGGATCATTTACCTTCTGGGTAACTTCCAAGTGGCAGCATTTTTCTCGCTCTAGGGTATCTCTTTACTGATTAAAGGCAAGTCACCTTCATGACAAATAATGTTGTACCTTGATATTGTGTTTTGTTGAAAGTTATATAGAGGTACTCATAAAGAATTATGAACCAGAATGATACTTAGATGACCAAAAATTTAGAGTTTATGTGATGGATTATTCTTTTAAGTAAAATTAGTTTCTATCAGCATTTTTTATTTTATTCATAGATCAGTTCAATGTTTTCAAGGTTCTCTTGGCACTCAGTTTTATTCAATAAGAGGCTTCTTCTCATTTGAGCTCTGCTTATGACCCCAAAGGGAAAACAGAAAAAGGAGGACCTCGTTTTTCACTATTTGTTAACATTACCCAATATAATTTACTTTCATTTATATTGTTGTTTTATTAACTAGTATCAATTCTGACACAAAAATACTCCTTTGTCAGTAAGTCATTGATCCACTGATTCACTGAGAACCCCCTGTATCCCTATTTGGAGACCATTCATCTGAACTGGCCCTTTCACAGGTGGCGCGTTCAAGAACAATGGACACAAAGCAAGATGTAGGCTCTATGAAGCTTTACCTGGGCATGTGTGCATGCATGCCACAGCTATTTCTTGCCATTACATGCCTTACTTTTCATAAGGCTTACCATATTTCAGACAGACATTTTATTGGCTTTTCTATCTCCAAATACCAGGCTTAGGGACAAAGCACTTTAAAGACAAAAGTTACAAGTTCTTGTTCTAATATCTATCAACATCAAACTGGCCATCACTTAACAATTTCTACTTCCCAAACCTCCTAACACACACACACACACACACACACACACACACACACACACACACACA
>JADRCD010202279.1:0-17715 GCA_019843815.1 Montemys delectorum | reverse complement strand
AAAAAAAAAATCCAGTTTTAAAAAAGGAGAGGGTTGGTTGAGTCTGTAGGAGGACAAAGAGTCTCACCACCATGGGATCTGGATTATGGCCCCGATTTGGGGCATTAGAAGGCTCATATAGAGTGTTGGAGGTGTTTTTTCCTGTCTAAGGTTCTGGCTGCAGGACAGAAGAGATTTGTGGAGGATAGAAAACACAGGGTCTGAGCTTTCCAGGCAAGAAAGGAATGTTTAAGATTAAGGAAGGGGCTTGGGGGGATCAGAAAAGGGGCATCCTGTGAAAGTGTGTTTGAAATGGGAGACCCATATATTGGGAAGAAATTCCTGGTAGGCTGCAAAGGGCAATATTGTCAAGGAAAGAAAGAAAAGTAGCTAAACTTGGTGCTCCTGTGCTATCCCTGTTTCCCCTCTTCCTCCTCCAGGAAGGCTGAGATAGCTGAAGAGTGTAACCGTACATAGGCTATATTCTGGACCCTGGATCCCGCTGGAACCTGCTCTTCTCTTATCTCTCCACATTCAGAGCCTGGCCTCAGAGAAGGGCCAGTGGGCCTTTTCTCCCAGCCTGGGAACTCACCTTCTGGACAGCAGCTGCCTTCTTGGCATCTTTCATTTTATTCTTGTAACTTCCCTTGGCTCCTAGCTTGAGGGGAGATGGGACCAGGATGGCTGAGGCTTCACTTTGCTCTTTGTTTAAGAATTTTGCATTCTTCAACTTAAACTTGCCTTCGTGTAAGACCTTTTTAAATGGCAAGAAGATCTTCTCTCTGTTGCTTAACTGGGACTTGTGGCACTGGCCAAGACTTGAAGCCATCCCAAACTTTCTCTGATTCAGCGGAGATCCATGCAGTGGTGCAGGTGTTAGCTATCTACATTCTTTTTCTGAATTCCCATTCATCCTGTTTTCAACTGCAGACTTTACCTGTGGAACTGAGCAGGATCAGATAAAGCCAGGTGACCCCTTGCAGGGTGAACTGCCAAGAAGCCACCTTCAATGCATCTCTCTTTCTTCCTCAGTTTGCCAAACTCCTAACTCCAACAAGCTCAGCAGAGAGCTTCAGACCACTTCATCTTTTCTTTTCCCACACTTTCCTAATCCTCACCCCCCACACACTTCTTTTTCTTTTGGCAGCAGGCAGCATCTCAGTCTGGCACTTGCCCCCAAGCCAGAAAAAAAGTTCAAAGAATTAATGCGGAGTTAAGAAATTAAGGAAGTGTCTCCTCCCACTCTGCACCGCACTTCAGGACGTGGCCCTCTGTTCCCCTGGCCTCTCTCAACACCTCCCCCTTTTAGGAAGCCCTTCAGAAACAGACAAATAAAATCTCTCCTGGTTTTAGGGCCTGTCTGAGAGGGAAGTCCAAGTTCATTTTCAAGTTAGACAAGGGAGCTGAGGGGTTGGGGACAAGGTGGAGGAGTGTTTGCTGGGGGCTGGATTTAGCTTCCTTGCAGAGATCTAACAAAGGCCCCTTTTGGTCAGAAAGCCAACAAACTGAATGCCTGGAAAAGGTATTTATCACTTTCCTTCATTTCCTCCATCTTTTAAAGTTTAGATTTGGGGCTCCTAAGAGGGAAACAGACCATCAACTGAAAGAAAGAAAGAAAGAAAGAAAGAAAGAAAGAAAGAAAGAAAGAAAGGAAGGAAGGAAACATTTCCAGTCACTTTTAAAAAGAAGTATGGACAATAATGTTTTTCTTAGAACCAGGAGGGATTGTAGGTCCCAATGCAACATTCTTCTGAATCAACGTATATTGTTTAACCTGTTTTGACTAAGTATGAAAGGTATAGCTAATGGGGTAGCTATTTTTACTAAGTCCAATGGTCTCTATGAACATTATTACCATGATGTGGGAACTAGAGTTTGGTGGGGTCCTAAAAGACATAGCACAGTGTTGAGAGTATGTATATTTCATTGTGAGGAAGAGGGGGGTTGAAATCAAACGGGCTATAGTCCAGTTCTCTATTCAACACCTTCAGCAGTTGTAGCAAAATCACATTCTAATCTGGACATCATAGAGCAGAATTCAAGAAATTAACCTTTTAAAGTTTAATTTCAGAAGAATGGCTCATTCTCCCATATCTAAAAAAGAAGAAAGAAAAGAAAACAAACAAACAAAAAAAGCCAAGGCTTAGCTGAAGGGTAGGAGGACCTCTTCTAAAATGACTAACTTTGATTAGAGTCCATAAAGTGAAAAGATAGAAAAGAGATTGTGTGTCTGAATATTTGCAACAGGATTCCTGCTGGAAGTGATCATGGAAAGATATATGTGTGTTATAATTTGGTAACTTTTAGTAACTGAAGGGGGCACCCTAATTTCTGTGGGGGAGAGCCTATTAGACTATGTCTTCCTTACAGTCTTCTTGTCAAGCAAACACCCTTCTTTCAGGGGAGTTAACAGGCACATTTTTTTCTTCTGGATCCTTCCCTGTACTTGTAACAAAGCTAACAACAGAATCTGAAGACCTAGAAAGGAGAATTGGATTACTGCCACCCACTTTCATAGTCAAGAGAAGATAAAATGTTTCAAAGCAGAGAAACCACCTCAAGATCATGGGATTTGAAAGTGTTAAGAATATCTAGGAAGTCTGACTGTTGGGTTCAGGGTTTTGGACAGTGTTCATTCCGAGGAATGTGGGCTAGAGAAGGTATGTACTACACATATATAGCATGGAAACATTTGTGTGTCATCATCACGAGCTGTGTAAAATGGACAAGATATAAGCTTGGGAAAGACCCTGTTCTCCCCAGAGGCAACAATTTTTTTTTCTTAACTGAGCCAATAGCCAATGCTGAGAAGAGTCTAATTCTTAGACACAGTGGGGAAAGACTGTTCAACTCCTCTCTTACTGTAATAATTCAGAAAGTTCCTTTTACTATAATCTGTATTTGTGCTGTAAAACACCCATGGCCCTCTTTACAGTGCATGGCTTATTAATGGCTTTTCCATTAAAGAAACAATACAGATTTATCTCTGGTTCATCTATTACAGACCCATCATTTCTAGACAAGTAAGTATTCAATCTAAGCTTTGCTAGGTGTTAAAGAGAAAGTCATATAAACATTAACACAAGACATGTGCCCTCAGATACTCATCCACAGCATTAGGTGATCTTTTAATTTTTGTTTTTAACACGATATTTTCCTTGATTATTAAAACATAGCCATGTTTAATTAAAAAATTAAGGTTTTAAAGATCACAGTGTGGAGGGGAAAGATCGGTGGTTCTATGGATTTAAGATATGTGTTTGGCACAGTCATCTTTGAAAATTCATCTTTTTTTTTTCTAACACAATTAACTATCAAGGATTTCTTTTAGTATTATTTTATTTTTTAAGAAAGAACAGAAGCATCAGGGTGGAGTGGACCCAAGCACACAATCCTCAGTTTGTTTTTCACTTAGTGAGACTTTTGGTCATGAGGAAAGAATTCTGAGTTGGCACTGGTTTTGGGGGCAAAGTTTTTGCTTGAATATTGGGAAGTTTTGGTCACTTCCATAGCCTAGGGATGAGCTGAGCGGGCTCTATCAGAGGAGTCCCCGCGGTGGGAATCCCGCCAGGAACTTACTTGCTCAAGCATAATCTGCTTTTCCCCCCTTTGGATCTCTCCCAAGACTCATTTAAGTATGCTATTTGTTTTTAATTTTACACGTGAAATTATTGAATATTTTGGTTCACCAAGCTTAAGTTTAGAGAGAGTTGCTTTCACACAGGATAATAAATGGCTGACGAATGGGATGAGTGCCCGCAGCTCTTTAACCAAACCTGAGCGAATCTAGCGAATCAAGCCACTCAAGCGAGGCCAGTACAAGTCCCAGCATAATCCTTATTGACTCGCAGATATGCGTTCTGGGCACCTACAGTTGGGCACAAGGATTGGCATGTTAATTTGTGCGGTAGGACCTACTCCAGTAGAGTCCTTGGGTTCTGTGGGAGTGTAGGTGGACGCTGGCTTCCCTGAACACAGCGCATTCATAGGAAGTGTTGGGAGCTAGGTCTCCAAATATCCAGGAGTTCCTGTACTCTTCTATATAACTTAACAAATAATTACATTTTTAGCTAATGCACAAAATAATATGTTTATCATGACATTTTCATAGATAATGTATTTGCTCTTTGTCTCCCTCCCCTCTCCCACTATTACCACCACCACCCAAAATTTCTGTTGGACACATTCATTGCCAAGATCAGGAATAATTTTTGTATGCTTTCTTGTCTGATGACCGATACCTCCAAAAATAAGTGAAGAAAAAGCAAACCATGGCATTTCTTTTCCTGTGCTCAATCATGGACTAGAGTGGTTAAATAATAATCACATTGCTACAAAGATTTCCATACACAGTTGGATACTTCTAAACTTGCTGCATTGCAGGTCTGCAAATTTTCTATATTACTTCAGGATGTTTTGTGCCTTGATATATAGATAGCATCAGGATTATAAAAGATGGTGCCCTTTCTTCTCCTGAAGGTTATGTTAGAAAATTGGACTTACTACTTCTCACAGCCTAGCCCCACTCTTAAATCTGTTTCTCAAATATTTGGTCCTCTTTGGTCCTCATGGCTTCACAGAGTTCACTCTGTGAACCATCACAGGGTGTCTCACATATTCTGCTCAGATATTCTGCTCCGTGTACCTGGATCAGAATCTGCCCTGAATCTGCCATATCAGGTTTTAACCTGAAGGTTCTGTGGAGTGACATCCAATGTTTACAAGTGTATATTCATCTTAAGAGTATGTGGAGACAGCTACTCTCTATCTAATTTTCATCATTCTGGGAGAATCAATCTAACAAAAGCAAACCTAGAGTGAATATGTTATTGCCAGCCAAGAAATATGTTTTTTTTTAAATAGATACAGGGAGAAAACTTATTCATATTTCGTACTCTCTCTTCATGTATACATGTGTAGAGGTGTACATGTATATATGTAAATATGAAGATTTTTGTAAAAGGTTGATTAAAGTCCTGTCTTAAAAGGGACACATATATGCACACATATATGCACACAATTATGCACATATATATGCATACATACATATAATATAGGAAAAGTACAAGTACATCCTTATGTAGTCTTTAAATCATTTTTAGGCTACTTACAGTAACCAAACTGCATCTAATACAATATAAATGCTGTGAAAATAGTTGTTACATTGTATAATTTAGCAATAATAATAAAAATGTCTAAAAATGTTTGGTATAGGTGCAATTTTTAAAATGCATGCTGGTGAGCCGTGGTTGGTTAATATACTGATGCAGATCCTGTGGGTAAGGACTGGTTGCACGATGTTTTGAAAACATGTATACACACATACATACATACATATATACATAGTATGTATGTCTGTATGTAGATAACTTGAATTAGTCCGATACCATTTGAACACAACTAAAACAATGTATGTCTAGAAATTGATGCCCCAAGGAGGCAGAAGGTATTTTGTACCAGAAAAAAATGCAGAGGATCAAGTTATTGATTAGTTCTCTCTCTCTCTCTCTCTCTCTCTCTCTCTGTCTCTGTCTCTCTGTGTGTGTGTGTGTGTGTGGGCACATGTGCACGTGTGCATGTGTATGTTCCTCCTATCCAGCAATAACTTGTTCCCAAATATTTATAATTTGCCTTTTTATAAATTATTCAAATAATCAAGAGTGAAGGCAAATGTTTCTAAAAATACTGGAAATTGTCCACCTCCACCCCTCAGAGAGAGCCTTGAGTTTGTGACTCATCCCTGTAGAGTGAAGACTTAGAACCACACTTTTTGAATGGACAGTACAATGCAATAACTTCAACATCTACCTTGGTTACAAACACTTAGGGTGTCCTGGAAACCCCACTGTTTCTTCAGCCCAGCATCAAAGGCTGCTGGGGAGAGTCCCCACTTCTCAAGGCCAAATAGGTGCCTTTACAAACCTTCCCAGATGTACATGTAGACTCATTCTGGGGTAGTGGTGGGATCACACTTCTACTCCTCATCTCACTGTAGAGAGTAGCCACCCAGCGCTTCACAGAGTTTACGAATATTAAATATTGCCTTAACTCCGCAGCAGTTTCCTATTCTTGCTTAAGAGACGCGAAGGGCCTTCTCCAGTCGAGAGCAGGCGAAGGGAGCGGCAGCTCTTCGCGAAGGGAATGGCAGCTCTTCGGCTAGCTTAAACTAAATTCTTGGAAAGATATAGCTATGGTGCGTGGGGCTCAGCACAGGAATCTGGCGTCCAATGCCTCTTGGAAATCTTCCTCAAGTTTTGGGCATCCTGGAGAGTTTGTCTCAGAGGGAGCCCCAGACAGAGGTCCCCATGCTCCCAGTCAAAGACGGGGAGACCCTCATTTTCTCAATTTGAATCAAATGAATTCTGCACCAGTCACGAACCTCAACCTCCAGACCGCGTAGCGCCTGCCTGTTCACGTCTTTTTTTAAAAAAAGAAAAAAAGAAAAAAAAATCAATCGGGGGCTGGGAGGTTCAACATTCCTAGTAGAACTTGAGTTTGTGTGCGCTGCTACGGGGCTGAGCATCAGCCCAGCACCTTGTCTTACTTCCCGGATATAGGTTGCTGCAGCGTCGCAGCTTGAGGCAGCCGCTTTGGAGTCTTCTTCCCCTGCGAGGTGCGACCGGGGGACCCAGTGCCCCAAAAGTAGTTTTTCAAAGGGACTACCCCTTTCCAGACCTCGTGGAGCCACAGGGCAGGAACTGACAGGGGGGTCCCGGCAGCCAGGAGCAGAGCCGCTAGTGTCTGGTCGAAGGGACAACTCAGGTCCCTCAGACTTTTGCCTTGAGACCCTGCCTTCAGGCTTATTTGGGGGCTGGGTGGAGGACACCGGAGTGAACTGAGGAGTTCCTGACTCCTGAAGCCTCGAGATAGACCACACTTTGCAGGGCGGTTACCCTCAAAGCTGCTCTCGCCAAAGGACTTTCAAGGGATCTTTTGCCAGTACGGAACTGGAATTGTGTTCACTGTAAGCCGACAGATTATTTCTTACCCAAATTAAGAAGGTTTGGCTGTGCTTTTCTTGAAAATTTTCGGACTCTCCCCACTTTTTGTTTTTTCCAAGCACGCGGTCCAGCTGGTCTCTAGAAATAGGGCAGGAGAGGCTGTTTTAAAGCAAAACTACAGTGCTACAGAGGGAACAGGAAAATGTTCATTGCACACAGATAGCAAGGAAACAATAAGCTGCAGAGTGGGACACCTTGGGGAGAGTGAGGTAGCCTTCTATTTTTAATAGAAAGCTGGAAGCTGAGAATATAGCTAACAGGGGCCATAGAGTTGCTGAAACTTTGCCCTCTGTGACCAGCCATGTGAAGCAGCTAGTTCTTACCACAGCAGGGACTTGAGGGAGGTGGCTTTTCTTTTCTTTTCTGTAAATAGTCAATCTCTTCGGGATGACCTCTCCCCCGCCGGATGTATCTTCTGATCCCAGCAGAATAAGACACTTTTAAAAAATTAAATGAACTTTTCGAATTAATCTGATGTAAACTACGTTTATTATATTTAGGGTTGAGGAGTAGGCAATTCTGTTTTCATAGACTTTATTGGCTTCTGGATCCAGTGGTAAATTTTGCTGGATTTGTTTTTTATTAGCAAGAGGATTTTTAGGACTGTTTTCACATCTAAACTCCTTGAGTTTTGGGGACATCTTCATTACACAGAAGTGAGAAACCCCACTGGAGAAAAGTTTGAGGAGACTAATGACAGGAGACATCATCTTGCTAAGAGAGATAACATTGTCTTCCCTTTGCTTTTGGTCTTTTCAGAAGTGTTTGTTTGTTTGTTTGTTTGTTTTTGTCCTTCCTTATTCTGTCAGCACAACCCCCTCAGAGAAAGGTCCCTTTGGGAAGAAATCACCTCTCTTTTACAAGTAAGGTATTCCCTCTATAAGGAATCCCCCCGTGGTACTCCTTGAAGATTTCTCATCCTGGTCTCTATAGCAACTACCCCTCTCAACTCTGATAGTTCTTCTTGCAGACCCATTGCTTGATTACAGTCCCCAGTACTCTCTGCAGTTTGTTGTGGCCATGTGACAGAGTTCTAGTCAAGGGAATGTATGTTTGCTGGCCAAAGGTTTTATGTCATGACATACGTCTCCTTCCTATGTCTCCACTGTTCTTCCTCTGCCATGAAGCAGACCCAGAGGCCTTAGAGAATAGTACAGACACAAGATGGGAAGAGTCTGGATGCCTGGATCACATGTAAAGGGGAGCTACTCAGTGACTGGAACCATATATTTATTAGGTCTTTCCCTATGGAGAAATAACCTTCTTCTGTGTTGGAAACAATGAAAAATTTGAAGTGGATCACATTCCAACCCATCCTTCACTAACACATCCTTTTTTTATTTTTTTTATTTTTTTTTGGTTTTCTTTTCTTTTTTTTTCGAAACATCCTTTTTAAAAGAAAAAATCGAACATAATTTTCTTTATCATTTTATGTAAATGATTAATGTAACATTTAATCAATGTAACATTTAATGTAAATGACTCTGAAAGTATGGTAACTCATGCCTTATCCCAGTACTTGGGAGACAGAGGCAGGAAGATCACAGAATTTCAAAGTCAGATTAGGAATAAGAGTGAGGCCTTGTCTCAAAATTTAATATAAGTAAGTAAATAAATAAATCAAATATACATACATAGCTACCTGGATGTAGTCAATCCCAACACTTGGGAGGCAGAGGCAGGGGAAATCTCTGAGTTCAAGGCTAGCCTGGTCTGTAAAGCAAGTTAAAGGACAGTCAGGGCCACACAGGGAAATCGTGTCTTGAAAAAACAATACCAAAGCAATAAATAAATAAATGCTCAATGAATATTAGATAACCCTTCTTGGCCTCTGGGTTCAAACTCCAGCCAACATAAGAAGCTGGGGGATAGATCAATGGTTAAGATGTTCTGTTCTTTCAGAAGATCCAAATTTAATCCTCAGCACCCACATCAGCTGGCTTACAACAGTCTGTAAGTCCAGTTCTAGAGAACTGGTGTCTGTAGTCTCTAATAACACACACATTCGTATGCACATATTCCCACACAGACACATACACATAGGCATAATTAAAATAAATATATTTTTAAAAATAGAGGATGTCTTGTCCTATGACTCTTGGAAGTGTCCCGTAACAACATCAGACCCTGTAGTCTGTAGTTAGAATGTCCTTGAAGTACTTAGATTCTGAATTTGGTTTACAGTGAACTCTTCTCCCTTTTCAAGTCAAGAATTGCTCAGGTTTCATTCCTGCAGAGGAAAGAAGGTAGATTCTGGCTCCTCTATATCCATCTGAATGTTATGTTTCTCTTCTTGAATTCTTGACTAAATCTATGGCAGCTCAAGTGATGAGAAAAGTTTGCAACCAGGCAAATGATTTTCTAGGAATTTGATTTGTAAAAACCAAACTGACCAGGGAAACTATGTACACCAAAGGAAGAGAAATTTCAAAAAATAATTGTTTGTCATAATACAGAAATACAGATCTTATCAATTCAGGATTTTAAGTATGTTCATATTTCCTCAAGTCCGTGTATTTCCAAACCTAAGACTAACCATTCATTTCACTAGATTGTCTGGGAACTGCACCAGCTGGTCTCTTGCAAAGGTGGCTGACATGACATTTTCTCCCCAAGTGATAAGGAAATACTGAATTGATAAACCCAATATCTCTGTCCTTTTCCATATATAGATAAGTGAAATTCACCTTAGCAAATGTGTTGACTCTTGCAGCCTCCTCTCTGTGGTAATTGTCTCATTCTGCCATTTCTCTTATGGAGATCAAAGCAGCTACCTTAAAGACAGCTCCTCTTCAGATCTTCTGCAACTGCTTTTACTCACTGAGCCACCTCTCTGGTCCTTGTACATCTCTTTATAACCAGTGTGACACAGTCATGCTGGTCTTGGGGTCACCACATGGTGAAAAGGCCTGTCAGTTGCAGTGTATTATGTGGAGAAAAGAACCATTAATAATACATCCCATTTTACCATGGACAGAGATTTTAAGCCTGTCTGGATGATAATAGAAAATGTCAATCCTTCACTGGGCTCATTCTAGTAGTCAGACAAGTGGCAGCAGTAAGTGGATATGCTAACCAGAAAACTGTTATCTTCTGCTTTTGGCTTGCAGCTAGTTGGTTGGCATTACATTGGTGTTTGTTTTGGTTTGTTTTGTTTTGTTTTTTCTCTCTTCCCTTCTCTTCTCCTCTCCTCTCTTTTTTTGTTCTCTCTTCTCTTCTCTTCTCTTCTCTTCTCTTCTCTTCTCTTCTCTTCTCTTCTCTTCCCTTCCCTTCCCTTCCCTTCCCTTTCCTTTCCTTTCCTTTCCTTTTCTTTTCTTTTCTCTTGTGTCTCAATCTCAGGTAGGTCAGACCAGCCTTGAACTCACCATGTAGCCAATATTAAACCAATTTTCCTGTCTCTACTTCTTAAATTTTGAGATTACAAGTATACATCACCACACTGGTTTTATCTGCTGCTGGTAATTGAATCCATGGCTTCGTGCATGCTAGGCAAGCCTTCTGCCAACTGGGCTGTATCTCCTTGTAAGTGTGCTATCATAGATATAGTCTATTAAATGGCACCAGAGCTCTCTGAGGATTAGCTAAAGGAAGACTTGCTATATTTGCCAACAGAAAGCATTTAAGTCCATGGGTAAGATTCATCCGGACTTGGGAATTTGTTTTACACGAGAGGCCAGGAAGTATTTCCATGTGCACCTCAATGCATCTGGAAACTACTTTCATCTTTGGAGAGAGTACATTATTGGAAGGTTAAATTGTTCCATTATGTATGACCACAAGGCATTATTTCTCTGGGTTAATTTCCAATCTTTGAATTCATTTTTAAAAAACTATATAGGAGCTAGAGAGGTAGTTTAGCATAAAGAATACTTGCTGCTCTTGAAGAGGACCTGAGTTCAGTTCCCACACATTTCAGCACATGCACACACACACACACACACACAATTAAAAATAAGTCTTAAAACATAAAAGAAAGAATAAGGAAAAATTATACAGCATGTTAGTTTCACCAAAGTCCACTTCTAGAAGCTGAGTGAATTGGAAGGGCTTGCTATTTCGGAGAGGCTTTGAGTCCATGTGGTGATCTATGTAGACTGCTGGGTAATGGAATGGGATTGAAGAATGCCACATCTATTCCCTCTTTGTAACACTTTGAATACTAGATTTTTTTTCTAATTTATTCAAGCAGATATGGATGGGTGCTAGACTAGAGACAGGGGCATGTCTAAGATGACCTCTTGAGGACTCTTTTTTGCCTTAGGCTTCTATAATTCCCTGACAACAGCTTTACCTGTAAAATGTATCAGACCCAGTAGTAGGGTCAGGGGCTCCTGTCATTTGGCAGGCTTCAACAATATGACCCTGGCAAAGACTTTGGAATAAAAACATCAGGAAAATAAACACCCAAAGCTCCATAGCCAGAGAAATGGCTGGGAGCTGTCAGGTTGAAATACTAGTCCATTTAGGAAGGGAAGGGAAAGGAGCAAGGCCTCCAACTCTCTCTTGTCTCTGAGAAAATACCCCTCTAATAGCAGAGCTGACGCCAAACACATCAACTTAATTAAGAAAAGAGATAGGAGAAACACTAAGGCTGAACAGCTACTCTAGCCAAGGTGTCAATCAACCAGTGCCCTGTCAGGAAGAGGGCATTGCAGGGCAGGGAGAGGGGAAGAGCAGGAAAAGGTGAGGCAGGTTCCCAAATGTGGAGAGCTCACCCCATCTGTTCGGGGATTTGTACCTTAGACACAGAACCTGTGTTAAAAGCCATGCAATCAGGCTAAGCCACAGTGGAGGTAAGAGACAGGCATAGTGTGAAGGGAAGGCATGGAAGCTGAGACAGGGGCTATATAAGGAGTTCTCATACACAGCTTCTCTGAGCAGTAGCAAGAGAAAATGGGGTCAGGCTTGTGCCACAGCTTGGGTAAAAAGTTCTGCAGCTCAGAGCTCAGGAGAGGTGTGGTGGTGAGAGTGTAAATATCTGACCTGTAGCAGAGAGCCAGAAGAAAAGGCTGGAAAGATGAGCAACTAGAGCTCTACCAAAACAATAGGAGCTGCTAAGGAATTTCAGACAGATTAGAGGGAGGAGACACAACTGTTAATGTATCTACCATTTAGAAAAAAGATCAAATCCAAGCAGATGAGAATGATACACACATCTCTGGTCAGCTGTAGCAGAAAATAGAAAGAAAGGAACCTAATTCATTGGCCCCAGCCTGCTGACAATGTATTAGAACCAGCTATGTAGACGTGTCTAGGGAAGAGATAAAGAAGGTGTGTGTGAGTGTGTGTGAGTGTGTGTGAGTGAGTGTGTGAGTGTGTGTATGTGTGTGTGTGTGTGTGTGTGTGTGTGTGTGTGTGTCTGTGTGTGTGTGTGTGTATGTGTGTGTATATGTGTGTGTGTATGTGTGCATGTATGTGGTGTCCTTGCCTATGGGATAAAGGTTACACATACATGTTTTTATGCATTCTAACTGTGCTTCCTCTTGAACATTTTACAAAAGCATACAAAAAATACACCAACAATAGGCCAGTGTATTGCTAGACAGACTAATGAGAGAAAATCATACAATATACCCTCAACATATCATACTGACACCCCAACTCCATGTACAGATACATGAACAGATGCCAAATAACATTCATGTCAATGCTGGAAGTGTACCTACAGAAAGACTTCTTTGTTTTGTTGTTTGATTGCTTATGTAGTATCAGAGACCAGAACCTGAGCCCCAAGTATATCAGGTAAGTGCTCCACCACAGAGCAACAACCCTGTTTCTCAGTAGGTTTTGCTGTTTTGTTTTGTACAGGGTCACTTGTAGTCCATGTCAGGCTTAATCTTTTATATAGCCAAGAATGATCTTGAACTCCTGATCTTTCTGCCTCTATCTTTGAAGTGCTAGGACTCCAAACGTACACCACCATGCCTAGTTGCTGATTTTTTTTTTTTTTTTTTTTTTTTAGATAAATTCTCACTGTGTAGCCCAAGTTGGTCTGGAACTGGCAGCCTATTGCCTCAGCTTCTTAAATGCTGAGATTATAAGCATGCACGATCATGTCAGTCTCCAGGTTTGGTTTTTAAGGAAGAACTCCAGGATGACCTTGAACTCACAGAGAATCCATCTGCCTCTGCCTTCTGGGTGCTGAGATTAAAGGCATGTGCTATCACAGCCTGCCCCAAATATATGTTTTTAATATTGTGAAGACTAAGGAATAGTCTGTGAAAAAAATCATATGGTTGTTCACTTGGTATTGAATAGTAAAAAAATTATTTTAATATTTTAACTGAGTCCCTCTTGCTAGTGTCTGTATCATGGATGTGCCCAGCTCATCATAAGAGGACCTGAGCCCTCCTCCTCCTCTTCTTCTTCTTTACTTTCACTCCAAAACCCAGTAAGAGAGTTTGTTCAGGGGTCCTGAAGTAGACACAGTCTGAAAGCTTACAGCTGTATAACAATATTCCTAAATGCTTTATATATGTGCTATATAAAAGAACAGAGAGGCCATCAAATGATATCACACTCTTGAAAGCTCTAGGTAGAACATTTGCACTCATCACAACATCCTACTGGGGAGGGACGAGGAGTCTGCAGCTGGTAAACTTCATCCTGAATGTCAACAGGAGGCTGATCTCATAATATAGCAGCCTGAGATAACCTGTATCTCAAAGCCAAGCTGGCTGTGATTACTTACATAGCACTTTATCTGGCTCCTGTATGTCAGCATCGTTAATGGGAGATAACTCACTGAGAGTTACAGCCAGGAAAAAAATTCATGGCCAAAATCAGAAAGCAGGTGTGTGTGTGTGTGTGTGTGTGTGTGTGTGTGGTGGGATCTACAAGATCTGGGTAATTCCACAGGGGCTGTGGCTAGTAAAGGGGAGGGCATGTGCTATTTAAAGGGACAAAGAAAACTATTTTGTCTCTCTCCTTTGAACAGTGGCCAAAGGCACAAAAAGACTGAGTGGGTTCAGAATTAGGGAAGAAAAATCATGAGAGTGAAATTTATTTTTTTACTAATCATTTTATTCATTTACATTTTAAATGATATCCCCCTTCCTGGTTACCCCTTCACAAACCCTTTATCCCATCTCCCCTCTCCTCCCTCCCCTTTGAATCTATGAAGGTGCTCTTCCACCCACTCACCCACTCCACATCACCACTCTAGCATCCCCCTACATTGGAATATCAAGCCTCTCTCCCCTCCCATTAGTGTCAGATAAGGCCATCCTCTGCTACATATGTATCTGGAGTTCTGGTTCCCTCCATGTATACTCTTTGATTGGTGGTTTAGTCCCTGGGAGCTCTGGGTGGTCGAGTTAGTTGATATTGTTCTTATGAGAGATTTATTAAGCTTAAGAATCTGACTAAAAGAATTCAGTTTGTTTTCTATAGCACCTCAGATTTCAAGATAACCATTAAGACAAAGACTGTGATAGAGGACCCTGTTTGGGGCAAGGGTGTAGAGAAGATGCCTCTTTACCTAGAAATTAATTATTGTTTTATAAATAGAATATTCAGAAATTCATCTAAGTTTCACTGTGATGTTTTGGTAAAGGAAAGGTCAACTTAAATCTTCTGTGGGAGATAAGAATATAATAATTCAACCAACTGGCGGCATCCACGAGAATGCTGAAGTAACAGGGAACAAAAGAAGTCAGGGTTTTAAGTTCAGTGTTGAGAGCATGGGTTTGGGAGACAACTGGCTTCCAGTGAATTTTGGTTCTATCACTTATTATTACTGAAAATTTAGAAAAACTATGTAACCCTTAGGAGCCTTCAATTGTTTCATTTGTCAAATGGAAACTTTGTAGCAGATAGGAATGAGATGAACTTTTATATCCAGTACTCTAGCAAAGAAGCAAGCTTTACTGCTACAGAGCACTTAGACTCATCAGCTAAAATCTAAAGTCTTCCTTTAGATGTGTAGTTGAATAGGCTAGAAAGAAAATGTCTCCAAGGAACCAAAACTAAGAAGAGAATTGGCAATTGGATGGTAACTGTGGGAGCAGATCCTGGAGTGTGCTTGGAAATAGCAGCTATCTTAGTAACCAAAAAACTGAGGATCACAGATAAAAGCATATTTGTGGGACTTAAAAAAGAGTGTTTCACAAGAAAGAAGAGAGCACTAAAAATGGAAGAGTTTGGAAAAGATTCGGGTAGAATTTTTGGTTTTGTTTTTGTTTGTTTGTTTGGTTGGTTGGTTAAGGTTGGTTGGTTTGGTTTGGTTTTAGAGACAAGGTTTTCTGTGTAGCTCTGGCTGTCCTGAAACTCATTTTGCAGATGAGGCTGGCCTTTAATCAGAGATTCACCTGCCTCTGTCTTCTTGGTGCTAGGACCAAAGGTGTGCACCAACCACCAGGCTAAACCTGGTAGAATTTTCAAGTGTGGAAATAGGATGTTCCATTCACCCTAAGAGACATTTTATTCTCACTTTAACATCTCTGAATCTAGTATGTTTTCGATAAGCACATGTATCCAGGCAGCTCTTTGGATGTAATTGTCATTGTTTGTTCACACTTCAAAAACTCTGAGAGACAAGATGGAGCACTCTTGTCAGAAAGCATTGTAACAGGAACCTTGGCACTACAGTGGATGTGGCAGTCTGGAAGAGCATAAGGTTTTAAGGTCATTTGAAGGAGTTTAACTCTGAATGGGGGAAAAGTAAGACCCAATATATTTCACTTATACTTTTAAAACATTAATAAGGAGTAATAAAGTATAAAAACTGTTTATAGTCTAAAATAGCCCTTCAAATACACTGAAGAGCTTATATGTCAGGAAACAAACTATCTCTCTTTTTTCTTTTTGTTTGTTTGTTTGTTTGTTTATTTCTCTGTGTAGCCATGGCTGTCCTGGAACTCACTTTGTAATCCTAGAACTTAGAGAGATCTGCCTACCTCTGCCCCAACCCTTGAGTGCTGGGATTAAAGACGTGTGCCACCAAAACACAGTTAGGAAATACTTTCAATAGCTTAATTTTGGTAATATACTTCATGGTGTCAGATAAATCTCCAACAACATCTTAGATTATATGAAGTACAGCAGGTGCTTTATCAGCCAGTTTAGGACTGAAAAGAAATCTGGGTATGTGTTTTCAACAGGTAAAAGCCAGGGAACAAATGCCTCAAATTATTGAGGGGACTGGAGGAATTAAGCCAGAGCCAACTAACTGTATTTGCATGCCTGTATTTCACACTGGCAAAGACAGACAAAATCTACCAGGAAGATGGTCTCTACTCGTTTCTTTTGTGAGTTTGTTTCTCAGATCTAAAAATGATCGAGACACTCAACAAATCTCATCTAAATTGACTAAACTCTCTAGTTAAATGTTTGAAATCAGAGATAGCTTTATAGCTAAAGTGCTTGACATGCAAATTTGAAGACCTGAGTTCAATACCCAAAACCCACTTAAAAGAGCCAAGCATGGTGGCACAGGCTTGGAACCTCAGAGCTAGGAGGCAGAGACAGGCAGATCTCTGAGATTCACTGGACAACCTGCCTACTCTAGTTAGTGAGTACCAAGCCAAGAGAAACACCTTGGACATCAGGCTGGATGCAGTTGCACACACCTTCAGTCCCAGCATTTGAGAGGATCCTGGTCTATGTATTGAGTTCCAGAGCAGCCAAGGTTTTCATAGTAAGACCTTGTCCAAAAACAAACACACACACAACAAACACCCCAAGTAAACAAAAATTTACAAAAACTCAAGGTGGCTAGCACTCAGAGAATGACACTGAGGTTAACTTAACCCACATGTGTGCACTATCATCACTACACAAATATACACAGCCATACACCCGCACATGCATGTATTTCAACATAAGTTGAAAGTCTCAAACTGGGTTAAGATTTTTAGTTGAATGCTATTATAAGCCATAATGACAGAATTGTTAGCAGTGAAATAGTGGGAGGAAATGCCAAATAAGATTACATTGCTATATTCGTACCAAATTTACCTTAAGATACATAGTATAGGGGTTAGGATTGAGGCTCAATGGTAGAACATATGTTTTATACAATGTTCAAGCCCTGGGTTCAATTCCCAGGCCCCTCCCTTTCCCATAGTAGTAGTGTTGGAAGTTTGAAGATAATGAGAAGATACTATTTAATGAATGCAAAATGTCAGTTTAGAATGATTTTTAAGAAAAATAGAGGCAGATAGTGATGTCAGTTGACAATGGTGGAGGTGTATTTAATACCACTGACCTGTGCACCTAAAATTATTAAAGTGGGCTATTTTATGTTACTCGCATTTTGCCATAATAAAGAATGGACTCTAAGATACCTCAAAATGTAGTCATTCCATTATTATTAAAGTAACAAGTCGCTAGGAAATTAAAGATGCTTTTTACTTTTAAGCAACCACATTAAACATAAAACAAAACTATCAGAAGAAATTGCTAAACTCACCATAATATGTTAGAGGTGTTGAAAAATCTTAACTCTCTAGAAACTGGCAGGCAAATATGTCCAGAGGCTGGAGAGCTGAGCAACACACTTGAAAGGGCATTTTGATGAGTATGCCTAGAATCCTTTATGCAGCAATTAGAGGTTATGCATTTGTTTAAGAGCATAAATGGTGGTTTTTTTCCCCCATGTATCCAGTAGAATGGTGGACATTCAGACCAGAGTGCCTCCCCAAACCATCAACACACCTTTCCAAAGAAGAAGGTCTTGCTGGGAGACACTCTCCAGGAGCAGCTGCCCCAGGATTGTAAGAGGGTCACTTTGGAC
>JADRCD010202278.1:5819-29551 GCA_019843815.1 Montemys delectorum | reverse complement strand
TCCTAGTAAGAGTCTAAATGCTCAGTAAATTAAATTAATAATTGACATGGGATTACATCCAGCTTACAAAACTTCTGTGTAACAAAAAGTGGTAATACCACTCAATAAGGTTAAGAGTCAGTGTATATAATAGAAGTTATGTGACCAGTTATTCATTTCCAAGGAATTGGAAGATAAAATAAAAGGAAAAAGAAATAATAAAATCAAGTAGCTCAACCAAAGGTAGAAAATGATCCGAAAAGATACTTCTCAAAGAAGCACAAGCATACAATATCACATAAAAAGGCACTGAGAAATGAAACTCTAAACTATACTGAGAAACTATCTCACTCCACTCAGAGTGGTTATCATTGAGAACTCCAAACTAACCAACAAACAAGTAGATAAATAGCAAAGCTTCCCTTTTTTATGAGTATTGCTGTTAGGAGGGATTGCTCTTCAAATATTAGTACACAGTAACTATCAACTGCAGGCTCTACCTCCTGACAACTGCAAGCAGAGCCTGCTTCCTACAGAGATCTTCCTACAGAGATTGGCTAACTGGCTTCCTTCTTCTTCAAAGGTATGCAATAAACTTGCCTCCTAACACAGCAATATTCAAGAAGTTCACCACTTTGCTCAGTAGTATATAATAAATAGCCTGACCTCTAGGATGCTAGTGAATCTCCATCAGAGCACATAGTACCCCCATTCCCAGCGATTTGCTATGCGTGTCTCTCCTTTCTTCATTCCCTTGTTGTCTGACCCAGGTTAAGTTCAAAGCTATGCAAAGCAAGGCAGTAGGCACGGACAGCAAAACCTACATAAAAGCACTCATATCACGGAGATTGAATCACAGACTACTGGATGATGGATGGGTTACTTTAAAAATGTAAAAATAATAGAATTGAATGAACCATAAAAACAACATGCAAGAAACTGCAGAATATAATAAAAAATGTCTTAGACAAAATTTTATAACTAGAAATTCTATATTTTTAAAATAAGTTTAAAAATTTATATAATATACTTCAATGTCTTAGAGAAGCAATAATAATATACAGACAAATAATAAGATCAGAGAACAAGTTAATAAAATGTATACAAAGGAATAATATATAGGTTCAATGAAGCAAGAAATTGACTCGTACAAAAGAAATCAAGACAGAAAATTCAGTTAGATTAACCACAAGACAATGAGAGAAGACTCAAATTAGTTGGGAGTGGGTACACATACCACAACATCAGTGAGATTCAAAGCATTATTAGGGTATATGTGGAAAATATATAGTCCAATAAGTTATAAAATTTAGAAGAAAGTGATATATTAAAATTGAGCCATATCAAAATTAAGTTAGAAATAAAGATATAATTCATCACATTAATAGATTCCAGGCCTCTTGATAATTTCAACAGATGGCAGAGAAACCACAGAACAAAGTATGAATGGCATCCTTAGTCATAGAAGTTCTGAAGAAACTAGGAGCATAAATACATCACTCAAATAGTAAAGCTACAATTGGGAAGTCTACAGCCAACACTATACAACTAGGGGAATACCTTAAAGCATTCCCACTCAAGAACAAGACAAGGAAAGCAGATGCAAATTAAAAATAGATTGAGATTATATTTCACTAGAACCAAAATAAGCTATCATTAAGAAAACAAGCAATAGGTACTGGTGATGTTGTGGACAAATGGAACTTTCATAAACTCATTGAGGGAACAAAAAGTTCTCTATCACTATGTAAATCAGTAGGGAGTTAAAAAGTAAAAATAGAACTTCCCTATGTTGCAGCTATACCACTCCTTGGTGTATTTCTACAGAGATATAACACACACATACCTATCATGGAGCTCTTTGTAACAGTCAGGATATGGGGTCAACCTTGATGCCCACCAAGAGATGAATGGTTATGAGAATGTATTGCATGTTCAAAACAGATTCTTATTTAGCCATAGTGGATAACAATCATGCCTTTTGCTAAAAATATATGTGAGAAAGCATCATTATATTAAATAAAATAAGTCAGATCCACAAAGACAAATGTGTCCTTCACTTCTTTTTTGAATATTTGATTGTGCACATATATATATATATGTATATGAATGATATAAGACAATTAAGGAGGACAGGAGAAGATAGTGATCATTGGGATAGTAAGGGATAGAGTCAAGGAATGAAGAGGATACACATGATGAATATGCTCAAAGTATATGATATAATAGACAGAAATCATCTTTATAAAATATGTCACCAGGTAAAGCATATCAATACAAGGAAAGATACTCTGCATATATTATTCATACAGCTGTTAAATACAAGACACAAAGTAAGACCTTAATGGAAGTCACAGAAGTAAAAGTAGATAAACACAAAATTTCTGGATTTCTTTCCCACACACCATCTCTCATCTCATGCACTGGAACTATGTTTTTATGTGCTCCCTTCAGGCTAACTTTCTGTTGTGTCTGGCACAGTGCAGTGACTTCACACTGAGATATTAAATAACAATTTACTTAGTAAAGAAATGGAATAAAGACCCAGACTTATCCCATCCTTATCTTGATTTCAGGGTTTATGTCTCATTTTAAGGTTCTCAGACCCACTAATACCATATGGCTCAGAGAGACGGATATGGAAGAGAAGGCAGGTGGAGGCCTGATCAGACATGACGAACTCCCTCCCTGTTGACTGAAGCACAGACTTGTCCCAAAGCGTCTGATAAAGATAGTTTCAGTCCAACTCCCAACAGACAGAGAGAACTGAAACATACATTTGTCTTTAAATATAACTCTAAATGTATCTAGACTTTGTCTGAATACTATTCATCTTAGTTAATTAAAGTCACAAAGCATAGAGGTTAATTATCTTTTTTAAAATTTTTTTAATTATTATTTTTTTTATATTTTAGTCATTATCACTCTCCTGGTCCACCCTCAGGCTTTTCCTCATTCCATACTTTCTCCCCAGTCTCCAAGGAGATGTCCCAAATTCTCCATCTTCACCTCACCAGACCTCCCCATTCCTTGGGGTGTCAAGTGACTTGAGGGTTAAGTGTGTCTTCTAATTAGCTTAAATTTTTAATTTGTATGAGTCTTTCTCTGGAATCACTTATTAACAGTTCTCAACCACAAGTGTTTGCATACAAAATTCATAAAGAAAAAAAGACAACTTATCTCTAATTGAGATTTTTTACAAAATTTATTGATTCTGAAATACTTAGGATTGTTGTATAAAAACAGCTACTTCAAGCTGTTACTGTCTATAGTAAAAATCTGAAAGGAAAAACGAATATGAGCCAAAGGAAGTATTGCTAAAAGAAGCCCCTGGCCCAGACACTGTTGCTACTGAGCTCAAATGCCAACGAACACAGCATTGGGTTCATCCTGTGAGGCATGGAATGTGAGCCTGAAAAAGAAGCAAGCAGGAGGCACCCTTGCGTGTCCTCCATCACTAATATGGAGGGCTAATCGCCCTTCCGTTTATAGTCGTAACTCACATGGTCTATTTCTATTTGCCCAAATGATCTACTGTAGGGATTAAAGTAAATAGTTCTTCATTACAACTTTGTATTTTGCTGCTAGATGACAGCACGTTTGAGAAAGGGCATGGGGATTCTTCTGCCTGAGCAAGCCCAGTAATTATAGTGTGAATGGTCAAATTACACTAAATTGTACTTATCTTAGAAAAAAAAATGTAGCAAATGGAAACATTTAATTTATTCCACAATTTGGTCTAGCTTTTAAATTTATTCATGCGAAAGATCTGTAAGACATTTAAAAGGCAAGAATGATTGAGCCTCTCTCTTTCATGATCTCTGAAATACCTCAGTTACAAGCATGAAAAAAAAAAAAAAAAAGATGCTGAAGTGGCTCAAAAAGACAACTAAACTAGCCTTGGAGTACAGAGCTATCGTCAGATTTCCAGAGCAATGTGTATTTCCAAAACCATTCCATTGTTAATTCAGTAGACCAATCAGTCACTGAGGTATTTCCACTGAGCTATGACATCACTGTCCACAACAACATAATATCTCTTTCTCACTGTAAAACGTCATAAATCTCATAGTAATATAATTATATTACATAATTCTCATTCTTTACCTTATTGCTTATATATGGCATCACATTATATAGATGAAGGAAACCATTCAAGAATATATACATATATATGTATATGTATGTATATACATGTATATATATGTATATATATGTATATATATGTATACACCCACACATACCCACACACACACACACACACACACACACACACACACACATATATTTGAAACAGGTTCTCATGGTGTAATCTCAGCTAGTCTGGAATTCATTGAATAGAACAAGGTGACCTCAAATTCTCAAGAGATTCAGCTGCCTTGGTTTTTTTAGAACTCCAGTATTAAAGGCATGCACCACCACACCATGCTTCATACGATGTATTTTAATCATATTCACTCCCTACTCCTCCCACTAACTTCTTTCAAATCCATTCCTACCTCTCCCTACATGTTGTGTTTTTAATAATAATAATAATAATAATAATAATAATAATAATAATAATATAGAAACCAATCTGCCATGCCCATATATTGCTGTATATGAAGCCAATAACTGGAATCTGGTTAATTTACCAAAAGCCACATGGTTATAGCAAACTGACTTTCATTACTCCAAGAGCATCAACAGTTCACATCACCCACTGGGGTGGTGGCTCAAGAGCTCCAGCCCTCCATGCAAAATTCACCTCCTTACTTTTGTGCAAGCAACAACAGCTTCTATAGTTCACGAAGGCACAAATCCTATCATGTCCTGAAGGGTTCCACCTCTGACTCTTAGGGTCATTCCATTCTCTCTTTCATAAGGTATGCTGAGCCTTTGTTATGTGAAGGCATATCTTGGTTGTCAATTTCACTGCATCTGTTATCAACTAAAACTTACGGTTTAGTTGGCATCCTGTCAGTGGGTTTTCTTGAAAAGATTATTTGAAGTAGGAAGACCTACCCTGAAGATAGGTGGTGCTTTCAGGTATTAGCTGAGATAAAAGGACACTAAAGATGGAATATTTACTGCTTGTCTGCTTGCCCTTAGTTCACTGGCAAGTTCATCTGTCCAGTTGCTGTCACATTTCATCCCTCATGTTTGAACCATCATCTTTAGCATTCCAACACATACTGATGGCCAGCCACTCTCCCAGAATCCCTCAGACCTCCACCACACTGGAACTGCTGAGACATTTAGCCTCATGGGCTTAACAACTACAGAATTTTCAGCCTTGCAGTGCGAGTCAGCTATTGTTGTATCACCTGAGCTGCTGCTGCCCAATTAATCTTCTAAGTGCCCTTCTAATAGATGCATACATGCTAACAGCTTCATTCCTTTAGAGAACCCTAACACAGGGAGGGAAATAATAGAGATGCTCTATGGTGGCTGAGCACTCCACTAACATATTCTCCACACTTTGACCAATTGTGAGTTTTGGCATTACATTTAAAAATTTTTGTATCAATTCTAGTCAGAATTGATGTAACTGCATTCCAGGGATGACATTTTGGTATCATAGTTAGGAAAGTTTATTTGCCTCCCTTGGACCTGTTTACTACAGTGCTTGTGATGTCCAGCCAAGCAGCCCTGTGAGCTAAGGAGCTCCTTATGGCCCTCTAAAGATAAAAAGTCTACTTTCTTCCTCTAAGGAGCCACTCTCAATCTTAATATGAGGCACAAAGACAGTAGCTCATCTAAGATGTACTCTGAGGACCCTTTATTGCTGTCTCCTCCTGCTGGATCTGGAGAGTAGATTGTGTACTTAGGTGTGTTTGGGTCTTCAGTTTTCCTTCATAGTCAGACTTCCTGATCTGAATGACAGTTCTATAGTAACCAGATTTTCAGTTTCTCCAGGATACTGAATGATCCTTTCCCTTGCATGCAATTTGTAACCAATCTCTATCATGTTGCATTTATAAACTTGGAAATTAAAAACAAACTAATCTGCCACTATTTTTTAAAATTTATACAAAAGTGCCCCAATTAAGGGAGGGGAAGTTCTGCAAACATCACCAGTAAGATATCTTCTGTACCTAATCAATTCTTACTTCCATTTGACCTATTCCTCATGTTGTACTAGAGATTTTTTAAAATGTACTACACACACACACACACACACACACACACACACACACACACAAACACACCTAAAGAAGCTTTAAGTAGTATTTTCCATTGGTCTTAAGAAGGAAAAAATGACAAGACTAGTTCTTATAGGATTGGGGTTACATACAAGTAGTCTTGGTCAATCAGCATTACTCTATGCTCTTGCCTTTGATTTCTCTATTTCTCTAGTGCTAAAATGATATTAGATGATGTTATGCTCCCACATGGGTTCTGGAAACTCCCTATATCTGTTTATCTAGGCTGATTCATTATGACTCAATGATCCCCTAACCCCCCACATATACACTACTCATTCTCTCTCTCTCTCTCTCTCTCTCTCTCTCTCTCTCTCTCTCTCTCTTTCTCCCTCCCTCCTCTCCTCCTCTTCCTGGTGCCTTTAATTAATTAGAGTCCATATTATTTGTTCTTCCAAACAACTCTCCTGATCACATTCAACCCCATTACACAGTGCAAGAACTCTTGTGTATGCCTCCCTCATATTTACCATTGTATGATATAATGATTGTTTAATGAGCCTTCTTATTTTTTCTTGTGAAAGTGTACTGTCCTAAAAATGAATCCCATGCTTTTAGATACGGAATGAGGATTATATACTAAATACATAAATGTTAAAAATAAATGAAAGAGGGCAAAGTACTATAACAAGGCCAGGTGTCCACAAAATGCCTGCTTCTTCTTCTTCTTCTTCTTTTTTTTTTTTTTTTCAGTTCTGAATACATCTATAAATTTCAGAGAAATAAATTTGGGCTGTAAAACTATGCTTCTAATCCTTGTAATCTCTCACTTTTTTCTTGTTTTTTTTTTCCCCTTATTGATAAAGAATAAAAGGGGCACATACACCTTTAAAACATATTATACATTCTAAAATGAATCTGCAATAAGGATATTGAAATGAAAATTAAAGTAACTCATTCTTCAAGATTATTAAACTACTAATGCATTTATGATTAAAATGATGTTCACATCAAGGTAAAATGTTCTGCAGGTAAAAGTGTATGGTGGTTTGAATGACTAGAAGGGACAGTCTCATTGGAGAAGTGTGTCGGGATTGAGATTTCAAAAGCTCGCTCCAGGCCCAGCCTCTCTGCCTGCTGCCTATTGATCAGGATATAAATCTCCCATTTGCTGCTTCAGCGCCATGCCTTCCTATCTGCTCACAAACTACCACGATGCTCTTGAGCAAGAGCCCGATTAAATGCTTTCTTTCTTTTGTAAAGAGTTGTTGTGGTCATGGCGTGTTGTCAGAGCAATAGAGCAGTAACTAAGGTAAGGCACATGCCCCAAGATGACAACCCAAATTCAGTTCTCCTACAAGTTGTGCTCTGTCTATAACACACACTCAGAGATATGTAAATAAATGCATAGATAGATAGATAGGTGAATTGATACATGAATAGCTAGATGTGAAAGAATAACAGTTTATATTGCATTAAAATTACTATATGACAATACTATTTTGAATATTCTAGTGAGACAAATGTTTAGGGATGGGGCTGGAGAGATGGTTCAGAGGTTAAGAGCACTGGCTACTCTTCCGGAGGTCCTGAGGTCAATTCCCAGCAACCACATGGTGGCTCACAACCATCTATAATGGGATCTGATGCTCTCTTCTGGTGAGTCTGAAGACAGCTACAATGTACTCATATATATAAAATAAATAAATATTTTAAAAAATGTTCAGTGACTATTATAAAGAAAAACTAGTAAGTTGTACAACTATGTGTTTGATTTTCCTAGATTCTATCTGTAGAATATTAAATTTCTTCTCAAGGTAACAAAAAAATCATATTTTTGATTCCTCAAGAAAATAATTTCATGGCAGAAATAATAGCATTATCCAAAGTTTCAAATACTATTTTTAGTGTTGTTGATATTAATAGCAGTGTTATTCAACTTGATTTTGGAATGTTGGGGCATGGCTATAATTTGGATTTTCAACAGTTGTGTAATGATAAAGTAAGGTCATTTTAGGGGGCTACTTTCCAGGTTTATTAATTCTAAAAATAAGGAAAGAAGTAGGAGAAAAATATCTGAGACGTCTGAACTTTGGTACATGTAAAGGAAAGACTGAAAGAACTCTCTGAAGCATATATATCTACATATACACAGACACTCACACACACACACAGAGAGAGAGAGAGAGAGAGAGAGAGAGAGAGAGAGAGAGAGAGAAGAGAGAGAGAAACAGAGGGTCATGAAGAAAAATGAAGAACCATATAAAGACAAAAAGATAGAGAGATGCAGATAACAACACACAGAAGTGACCAGGGATCTTCAAACTACTCGAAAGAGTTTTACCTTTGCCAGAGATAACAGGATGACTCTAAATGTGTGTGCACATGCATAGGTGATTTGAGCATCTAGGATTTGCAGAAACTGAATGAAGTAAAAAGATCTATATAGTGAGTGATTAGAAATGTGATAGGCCAACCCAATGAAAATAATGGAAAATGATGCAAGAGGGAAGGTTTTATTGCATTATTTTTGCATTAGTAGAAACATTTGAGAAGCTCATCTTTAGAATGTCATCCCCAACTTGACAGTACCTGCTTATGCTCGGTTACAATGGGAGTGTGCTTAGTGTGAAGGCACACAAGGACATTATCCTTGATTAATAAGGGCTTTCAAGCATTGTGACATCCCTTTCTGCACCTCAGTTCTAGCATTCATAATGGAGAATTGGGAGTTTCATTTTAAAATATAGCTTCATGTTGAATTTAATGAACCAGAATATATGAGATGAAAGAGAAAGAGGAAATTTAGAATGTGAGCTCTCATGAAGTGGGCTTTCCTGGCATCTGTCTTCACTGTCAAGGGACTCCAGATATAGTTTATAAAAATAAATTAAACATAATTTGAGAGACAATGAAAGTCTTCATCACAGAGAGCCAAGCGCCATTTAAATCTGCTAAAGGGTTTTGAAAATTAATCTTTTATGACCACTACTCTGTTGCTGAATCTCTGAAGGGCTTCAACATGCAATATTTTTTTTCCTGAGAGAGAACATAGTATTTATAGTAAAACCTATCCTTGCTTTGTTTTAACAGAACTGTATTGGAAATAATTGTAAATGCATATGTTCTCCATAAGGTGATGAAGGAAAAGAAATGAAAATTATGTTTTGTAACCCTTTTCGAGTGTTAACACAGTTAATGCACAAAAACTCTAATGTGCTCCTGTTGTAAACTCTCATTATACTTACCTTTTCATATATTAAAACATTGAGTGCTGTGGTCCCACTGAAACTGCAACAGCTCAGTATTTCTGTGGTGCATGTTAAACAGTGTAATACTACTGAAGGCCCTCAATTTTATTTTATACTTTACCTTCAACAGCTCTGTCAATCTTTCTTCTTGTAATCACAGTTTCAGATATTTATAAAAGTCAAAGTCCTCTTGTGCTCAACAATTTAAATAACCTGCTGTGATTTACAAAAGTATTTATTTTTTAAATTAGTTAACAAATGATAATGTTTTTAACACAGAATACAAGAATATTGTTCTATCTTTTTGAACAAGACTGGCTTTAATAAAACAAGGTCTAATTTTGAAGAAAATAGACAGATATGGCATTTAGGATCATCACCAAGATAAAAAAAATTTCAAAAATATGCCATATTGTGAAATAGTCAATGGGAAATATATTTTAAAGTTCACAAAAAGTGTAATATATGGATGATTAGCTATATGGTTCTTAGCATGATGAGAGAAACAAGAGGTATGTAATGGGACTAAACTGCACAGGTTAGTGCTAAAATCTACTCGCTAGCACTTTTTCTAGAAGGCTCAACTTAATTACAAATTTACACAATATTTCTGTCGAAACCCTATATATGGAATTAATTAAATTAACATGATAAAGGACCTCCTAGCACTTCAGGAAGCAGGGCTGACAGACACAGGGAGGAGGTATGTGATCATGCTGGCAGGAGCTGAGGGACAAGAAGCAAGCTAGGCTGGGAACTGAAACCATGAGATTTAAGTTTTCGAACAACTGTGCACTTAGAAGTGATTGGACAGATGGAACTACGTCACGTGTAGGAGTTCGTCAAGGGGGCCTCCATTCTGGCAACTATGGCTGAATGGACAAGACTCATGATGAGAAGTCTCCACAGAATTATCCTCTTCTGGTCCATTTAAAACGAATGCTTGAACAAAACTCAAAATCAACAGGCTACCATTACCCTCAGTCTTCCCCAGCAGTAATATAATGCAGTGCCTTTCATCGGCCAGTGTATCCCCTGATCTTTTTCTGAGGTTTTTTTTTTTTTTTTTTCTTGAGCATGTGTGTTGTGAACATGTGTGGATTTGTATTTATTGCATGTGTGTGTGTATGTATGTGCATGCATATGAAGGTCAGAGGTTGATGTTAGAATCATCCTCAGTTACTCCTCCACATTAGTCACTGAGACAGGGTCTCTCAATCAAACCTGATGTTACGAGGTAGCTGGCACTGGTGACTTTCTGTCTCTGCTTTGCAAGACTTGCATTACAAGGGGGCTACCACATCTGGCTTATCTCCCAAGAGTTTCTTTATCTTTGCATCATCATTGTATGCAAGAGGGTGAGCCCAGTAGCCATTATTTTCATGTGTCACGAATGACTTCCAGTGACTTATGACAGTTGAGAAGTAGTGTAATTCTTTTTTTTTTTTTTTTTTTTTTTGAGACAGGGTTTCTCTGTGTAGCCCTGGCTGTCCTGGAACTCACTCTGTAGACCAAGCTGGCCTTGAACTCAGAAATCTGCCTGCCTCTGCCTCCCAAGTGCTGGGATTAAAGGTGTGCGCCACCACCGCCCGGCCAGTATAATTCTTGATACAGCTTTCTCCTTTACATACCGCTGAGTATGTGCCACTGAGAATTTTAATCCTTCAATAAATAATAATATGATAAATAATAAATTTGACATAATGGTTAATTTTCAAAAGTAAGCTAACTTGACTTAAATATTTATCATTATTAAATAAAAATTAGCTTCCTGTCCATCTCAGTAGATTGGAACAGAGTATGAAAGCAAATTACTGAGAGACTCTTCATTATAACCATTTGGAAGAATTGCCTAATACAGAATGCAAAGACGCTGGGAGATGGCTCAGACTCACTTGTCAAGAGCAAAAGAATAATAAATTCAATTCTCAACAACATATGCAGAAGGCATTGCATGGCATTGGCAGGAATAGGTACATCAGAGGCAGGAGAGTTTGAGGAGAGATGTCAACTTTAACAGTGAAAAGCCTGATTTTCTAATCAAAGCTTTCCATCCTCAGCCATGTTTCCTTAGTTTCGAGTGCACAAGAGCTAGACAATGAACAAAATTGACTAAATTGAGCAAGGGGTAGACTAGAATCCCTTAGGCCCATGATAAAAGAAACCAGGAGCCACAGTAGGAAGTGTGCCCTGAAGGGGACTGGCAAGGTCATTTCTTTTGTTTTTAACTTGTAACATTTTAACCACTCCAGCCTTCCAATGGCATGTGTGCAGTATTTCCACTTATGAGAGATCTTGACATGTTAAAAATTGGAGGAAATGTATGATGGAGACCACTAGAATTTTCTTTCTTAGAAAGAAAATCCCAAATAACATAGACAAAAATTGCAAACATACAAATAGAAAAGAGGTACTACTGGATATCTCAAATTTGAAACTTTTATCAAGAAAAATGGGTCTACCTCAGTTCAGTATAGATTCTAAATGAATCTTTAATTTCTCAGAATGGTGTTAGTGAGGAAACAGAAATCTGAGCATTTATTATGAAAAAAAATGGTCTGTATGAATAATGAAATACAAGCTATGGATGAGCAGACTGGCAAAGAGTGGCTGATGAAAGACTGTAATGTAGAAAATAAACAATATAGAAAAAATCTAGGCCTACGCAGAGCTACAGCACATCATATCCCCTGCATGTGGTAGAAGCAAGACCAGGAAAGCCACATTTCCCTGATTTGCAAAGGACCCCTCCACCACCTACCCCATACCCTCCCCACAGGCTTTTAAGCTATAGAAATGTCGGGATATGTAAAGCAAGGTTATTTTCATGCTGGGTTCACTTTGAAGACAGTCTTACAGAAGACAGGAACATGCTAAGTAAAAGCCACTCCTGTCGCTCCTGCAAGTTCACAGGAGAGCTATTCACCTAACAAATAAAAAGGAAAATAAATGGGAAGATGACTGGGTCCTCACAACTGTAGCAAGTGGAAAAGAAAATGAATGAAGAAAGAGTGCACTGGTGCCTGAAGAGTTCAGTTTGGAAGAAAAGGCAAAAAAAAAAAAAGTTCCTGAGGGGGTTTGTGCTAGAGAAATAGTAATAACATATAAAAGGCCAGAAGAAAGGAAAACAGAAAAGGATTGAGGAGTCAAAGAATGGGACTGAGATCTAAAAATGCCACGATTTCCAAACCAACAAATACAGCGCCAGCAGCAGAAAGGAGAACAGACATGATCTGAAATTCAGTGACAGACATGAAGGGAAGGGGGGCAGGATATAATCAGTGTAACCCCAGAAGGGTAAGCAGAGATTTCAGAAATGCCTGCCCTTAACACTTTCAGAGCTTTGGCTAAGAGTAAAATACAATATATACGTAAAGATTAAGTAAGGATCATTTTAGGCTAATATACCAATTTAAAATATCTCCATTATTTATGTCCTGACTACCTGAAAAATATAGTTTGTTTTTTTAAAAAAAAAATCATGTAAAACAAGTTTTGAGCATAGAATTTGTGTCACTGAACAAGGACTAAATCCTAACCACCAAGTCCTGACCATTGCTTAGCACCTCTGTCTCTCTCCCCTTAGGTCTCTGCATCCCAGTGTGGAAGATTCAGATGGACATGTGTACTGTCCATATTTCTACAAGTGTCTGTTGGTCATTATGCAAACATAACAGAATTCTCCAGGGTTTGATCTCCTCCGTGTGTGTGTGTGTGTGTGTGTGTGTGTGTGTGTGTTTGCTTGTAATATCTGTGCACCATGTGCGCGATGTGCACAGACTCCAGAAGAGGGCATCAGCATCCCCCATGCAACTGGAGTTACAAATATTTCTGAGACTTCATTAAGGTGCTGAGAATTGAGTCCTCTGCAAGAAAATCCAGTCTTCTTAACTGGCGAGTCACCTTTTCAGCACCAGTTCAATATGCTTTAATAAATTACATTTATAATAAAATCTCACTATAAGACATTGAAACATGTTTGAAATCAGTGGTGGAGGACATAGGACCTCATGTACAGTATTATGTTCTCTATAGAGAATAACTTTCAAGACAAGCATAGCCACTTGGCTTCACACTGCACTATGTGGTAATCTTTAGCACAAATACCAAAGCCTATTGTCTTCCTTAGGATTAACATTATCACAAATTACAGACACTGGACAGACTATTCCTAGCCTCATCATGTATACTATGCTTTGTAAAGTAGACTTCACTGTTACGAAAATGCATTCAAGGAGTGAATGCATTTTCTAAAAGAAGGAAGCGCCTTCAGTTTGCCCTTTATATTGTGAATTGTACTTCAACAGAGTTTGTTAGGGAATGGTTGACACTAAGAAATACCATGCACTTCAAGGACAGGCATCAAAGCAGAAAAGGAAAAAGAGTGTGAGCCAGAAAAGTGAGGCTAGTGTAGGACTTTCCCAGAGCAACATCAAATAACAAAAGACTCACTGCAATGAACACAAAGGTTCTGAGAGAAAGTGTGACCCAAGGATGTCATGAACAGCAAAGATGCTATGAAGTACAAAAACAAAAGAGATAGCAGTGTCAAAATTCAAGTCCCAAGAGGAGATACCAAATCCTTAATTTGCCAACCCAGAAGATGAGAGAAAAAGAGATGAAGAAAAGATAAGTATTCAATGTCCAAATATACAGATAATTTGGACAATGTATTATTTCAGACAACTTTAAATTTAATGATTACTCCATGTGTGGAGATAACTGTCTAACAGAAAGCATGTAGAGTACAAAGCCTTTTGAGGATTCTTTTAGTCAGGGATACAAAGAAAAATTACTTGACAATATGTTTGGGAACATGGTGGGGGTCTTTTATTATACATGGAAAAGAATTTCCAATCCTTTTCCTTTAATCAATGAAAGCACCACCATAATTTCAAGTAAATTTAGACATTGTGGTGATTATGTAAATTCCAAAAGCAAGTGTGTTTTCATGAAATCTTTATGGTAGAGTTCAAAGAAATGGGAAGGATGAGAAGCAATTGAAAGAGATGGTGGAGATCAGGCTGAGATCCAGGAGATCCAGAGCTTAGCTTAATTTGCATGGCTTAATTGGGAAAGGAAAGTCCCTAGGCAAATGTGCCAAACAAGAACATAGCTAAATGTAGATCACTGGTACCATGTGCCGGTTATATTTTCTGAGAAATTCTATGTGCTTAAAACATTCTCAATTAAATGTGTTAAAAATACAATACCTACAAAATATATTCATTTGCTTGACAATGTAAAGTCTTTGAACATTTTAAGCATCTAATATGTGAAGTCATTCAAATGCAGTTTCTTTATTAAGAAAACATAAGAGAAAGGGCTCAAAGTTCTTTTCAGTGATGTCTATAAAAAATTAAAAAGAAAGAAATCGTTAAATGAATGTGTTGCTACTGATATCACTTTATTTGAAATGTGTTGCTAACATGGACTGCTTGTAAGAAACAATTTTAAATGTAAGAATAACAATAATAGTTTTGTTTGAGGATAAGAGATAGAATGTTGATATGTTTAATAAATGCTTTTTATGTAAATCATGACTACATTTATATTGTCTTTAAGTTAGCTTCATACTTTTAGGATGAGTGTAGTAATGAAACAGTCATCTGTGTCTCAGGCTCCCCTAAATCCAAGGAAGCAAGCTAACACAAGCAGAGCATGGAACAATGCTAGAGGCAGCCCATGTGCAGAGAGAGGCCCTGAGGCTCAGCTTGGAGACATGGTTATATATATATGTTTTGCCTTGCATGTTTTATTAGCTTACCTACCTTCTTTCTTTTTTTTTATATTAGATATTTTCTTTATTTACATGTAAATTTTTCCTTTCCCAGGTTCCCCTCCAAAAAACAAACAAACAAACAAAAACAACAAGAACAAACCCCTTTTGCCCCACCCTCCCCATGGTTATATTTTCAGATGTCAAAGAGCTGGCCCAATAGCCAGGATGCAATGGAAATTCTTCTATGATATTTATCATCTTAAGAAAAAAGGTAAGTGAGGTCTGGCTCTACCCATCTATCATTCTATTATTTGGAAGGCAGAGACAAGAGTATGAGTTTGTGCACTATGAGTTTGAAGATGCCTGTGTTAGACAATAAGAACCTCACTCAACTGATAAGGATCAAGTTATCCATACCAGTGGTGCACTATCAAACATTTGAAAGCTGAATCATCCTTCCTCCATTATCATTATCTCATTTGACCTATGAATGTCAACCCATTTGTTATTTTAAAAATTTCATACATACAGATACTGTATTTTCATCATACAACTTCATCTAACTCTTCTCAAACATCTCCTGACATATCATATTCCTAATTTCATATCATCTTTTCATAGTCCACTGAGCACAGTGTTAGCGTGTAGGGACATTCACTAAATGAACCTATCAATGGCTACTTCCTTGGGAAAAATTGAATTTCCCTGTCCAGAAGATATTAACTGCCAACACTCCTAAGTGAAGACACCTCCCCTTCTCTGTTAGACAATTTTTTTTTTGCAGCAATTCTCTATAAATGCTGGTTCTTATAGTGTCTCTGCCCCCTGAGCCACATGAGGAGGAGATAGGCTATGGATGTTTCATTTGGTTTTGATGTAAAATATTCTCATAAGTTGACTTGTTTGAACGTTGGTCCACAGCATTTGGTGTGACCTTTGAACCATTGAGCCTCTAGACGACTTCTTTTATTTTTTTTTTTAATAAAATTTATAGCCTGGATGAGCATTGTATTCCATGTCTGCATATTGGTTCTCTGGGATAGAAAGAAGCCTCTTGCTGCCTGGTACCAAGCTCATTCCAGTTGACATGTTTTCTACATCATAATCAACTGGAGCATCTAGAATGATGAGCCCAAATAAGTCTTTTAACCCATATGAAACTGTTTGTTAGGTAGGTAGTCACAAGGACAGGAAGGGAGTTATTGTACCAGTCAAGCTGCTGTTTGAGTGTGAGTATAAGGGAATTCAGTTTCTTATCCATGTCTGTAAGGAATGTTGGAATTCAAACTCAGAAGACAGAAAAGAAAATAATGCTACAAGCTTTAGACCACTATTCTGTCAAATAACATATAGTATCAGGACATTTAAATACTGCCATTTATAAATCAGATACAAAACAAGTGACAGCAACCTTAAGCGAACTAAGAAAAACCAGAATATCTTAATATCTATGAGTATTATTAAAAATAACCTATTGGATAATAAAATTTAACATAAAAGATAATAAAATCAGATAGCCACTGGTTTTGAAAAATCGTTGCATTGCTGCAATCAATCCCGGAATCACTGTGGCTCGCTTACAGATTTTGGCTTTCTGAAATCAGTGAATATGCTCTCTCTTTCAGTGTGTGTGTATGTGTCTGAGTGTGCTCACATGTGAGACTATGTGTATGCGCGCACACGCATGGCAGGTAAATAACTAACTGGTGTCTTGTGATTCCTGAAAGACTTTTTTTTGTGGGGGGGGGAGTTGAGACAGGGTTTCTCTGTGTAGCCTTGGCTGTTCTGGAACTCACTCTGTACACTAGGCTGGCCTCGAACTCAGAAATCTGCCTGCCTCTGCCTCCCAAGTGCTGGGATTAAAGGCGTGTACCACTGCCTGGCTCCTAAAAGACGTTTTACTAAACTAATATAACTCTGAAAACTGTTAGAAAAAAAATCTTTGCGCTTATCACAGACAAAGGAGAAAGAGTGAGTAGGGAAGAGAGTGAGAGGAAAAGAGGTGGAGAGAAGGGTGAGGAAAAAAGACAGAAAAAACAGGTTGGAAGGAGGGATGGAGGGAGAAAGAGGAGAGAGTTCTGGGAAAATAAGAGAACATGAGAATAAATGAGCTATGTTAAACTGGCCAAGGGATCTTGATTCTGACCAGAGCAAGGAACATATGTTACTGATAATTATCACCATTTATTTAGACTTTTAAATTAATATGGGGGCAGTCATGAACAGATCCCTTTTTGTGAGAGCTCCATAGCCTCAGTAATAGTGTCAGGCCTTAGAACCTCCCCTTCAGCTGCATCCCACTTTGGGCCTGTTGCCGGACCTTCTTTTCCTCAGGCTCTTCTCCATTTCCATCCCTGTAATTCTTTCAGACAGGAACAATTATGAGTCAGAGTTGTGACTGTGGGATAGCAACCCTTTCCCTCACTTGAAGTCTTGTCTTCCTGCTGGCGGTAGGCTCTATCATGACTGCCCTCCAAAAGACCCAACAAGCAGCTGAAAGAGTCAGATGCAGATATTTGCACCCAATCACTGGACAGAAGCAGCTGACCCCTGTTGTTGAATTAGGGAAGGCTGAAAGAAGCTGAGAAGGAGGGCAACCCTGTAGGAGGACCAGAAAGCTCAATTAATCTGGACTCTCGAGATTGTTCAAACACTGGACCATCAAACGGATAGCATACATCAGCTGATATAAGGCTCCCAACACACATACAATAGAGGACTTCCAGGTCTGTGTTCATTCAGAGAGATGATGCACCTAACCCTCAAGAGACTGGAGGCCCCAGGGAGGTCAGGTGGGGTTGGAAGTAGGGGCATCCACTTAGAGACAGGATTGGGTGGGGAGGATGTTGGGATGGATGTGGAGCAGTCAGAGGGTGGATAGGGAGAGAGGAATGGAATATGGAAGGTAAAAAATATATTAAAAATAAAATTAAATTAAAACTTAATTAATAAGGGAGTTGATTTTATTACAGATTACATCTTAAATGTTAAATAAATGAGAATTACTCACGCTCTCCAAATCTTTTAAAGAACTTTAGTATAAAATTGAACATGATGATTTCACTAGTAAAAAAGAAATTTAATTTGCAAGTAATCAACTTGTTATCAAATAATTAGAAAATACAAAATGTACATATAAATGTGGTGCATCTTACTGTTGCCATTTACATCTGGAATAATGTATTTTCCCTCTTTGTATATTAGATTTCTACATGCCTATGTGCTAATGAAGTATGTTACTTTCATTGTGACTGAATCTTTCAGTTTCCCTTAGACATTGTATTTAGAAATGTGGAATGGGCAAACATAGAATTAAATTTTCATACTGGAATGAATATGACCTTCAGAATTCATTTAATCATTATATATTGGTTTGAATATTTCCATTCTTTTCTGGGGATTGAGGATACAAATATATTTCCTATTAGTTTCCTTTTCAACGTGTAGCATCAGTAAATGTATATTCATTGGCTCAGTGGAGAGATATCATGATGTGTATCTTTGCCAACTCGTGGGAAGCTGTTACAGAGCTATAGAAACACTCAAGTTCTCTTAGCCTCATTACATGTTGGACTGATATGTAACACATACACACAACACATATCCACATACACTCACAAACACAAACACAAACACAAACATACTCATGTATCTTCATGGAGAGATGCTTATCCATTGCCAAGGACTTTTCAGAATATGTTTACCATTGTGAAATCACATATAATTATAGGCAAACCATGCACAAGTAAATCCTGGAGCTGAAGCTATAGACAGAATATTGTAATTAAACATATCCATATCTAATTTTTAGACAATTGGTCTAAGCAGTAAAATTTTCTAGAAATATCACTGAGTACCATAATGTACAAAGACATACTCAGCTATAGAAAAAAATCTTCCAATGGAAAGTTAATTTCCTTCCCATAGAGAGAAAAAAATCATACCCTTAATAATATCCAGTTCTCAATAATTAAATTCAGTAGGCAAAAGAACACAAAGTAACAGTGGAGACAATGATTTCAGAAAAGTAATACTCATTATTAACGCTTGTTTCAAAGTCCCATCTTATCTCTTTACTCTCACTTCTCAGGAGAAATCATTCAGTACAGTTTCAAAAGAGCTCCACTTAAGGTCTTGCTGTTTTCCCTCTTCTATAAATAAGCTATGTGAATAAGATACTTGCTCAACTCCAAACACAAAGAATAAATCTCACAGCATTCACTTGGTAGATCTGAATAAGCAACTCTGGGAGCCAATATTTAGTCTCTAACCATGCTATTGTTTTAAGTGTTCAGCAACTGGCTCCCCAGGGAACACAATCTCTCACTGTGTCATTTACCAATTTCTGTGGTGTAATTACTCCCCCTGTGGAAGGGTTTACAGCACCAACAAGATGGAGTCACTGAACAGCAAGTTGGGAGAATCTGAAACATCAGCTCCCACAGCCTCTGTGAGCTCACTCAATGTCTTGGGAGACTCCTTGTTCAACCTGCAATGAAGTTTCTTATAAGAAACTTTAATGTTACCTTAGCTTCAGTCTGATTACTCTGGTATTTATATATAATGGTTCTGATGTTGTAGCCCAAATATCTAAGTAAATGTGGACCAGTTGAGTTTGCATTTACAGCTCTATGATTAAAACAATAGTGAAATCACACTAAAGACCTAGAAAAGGAGAGCGATAAAGTTTAATTTAATGGCTTTATAAAGATATTTCCACAAACACAAAATACTGCATCACACAGTCTCCAGTCAAATAATCTAGGCCCTAAAAAAACCATTTGGCTACTTCAAAGATAAATGAAGGGATATTTCAGTCAAAAGCTTTGCTGCACAAAATGATTAAATTACTTACTAACCTCAAATATTTCCACATAGAGCATTTGCATGCATTTTTCTCCTTGAAGGCTTCAGAAAGAGGGACTATAAATAGATTGCAATCTCATAATAAATACAGAGTGAATGAAATTAATTCCTAAAAAGTTTTATAGAGAAAATATCATGAAACATCAGTGACATATGATAATAGGTCAATCACTAGCTATTTAAATTCATATATGTGTTTACTATGAACTCAAAAATAAAAAAGTGATTTTAAAATTAGTAAGAAGCTGCTTGATGGGGCATATGTAAATTAGTCAAATGAAATGTATCATTCGTAAAGCTTATTTATAGCTACATATAATTACACTGGGCTTCAGATGTTGTTATTTATAACCACAACAATTATCCCTGTTTTGATAGGCTTTGATACATAATTAATCTCTTTCCTGAAGAATGGGGTTGCCATTAGAAAGTTTATATTCTGATGGCTTCTTAACAAGACTGGAACTATGGCAATATCCATGGGCTTAATACCATGAAAGAAAAATGTTTTGTAGGGTTCACTCTCAATTAAGGATCACGGCAATTACTGACTGCTGGAAGATGGAGAATTAGCCTCTCCCAGGGATGAGCTCCTTTATTGAGTATTGAAGTGGAAGTTTCTGGTTGTGTCATGTGATGCAGACTCACATAATGTTTTACTGAGGTAAGACCTGTGGGAGGACAGCTAATGTTTGGAGAGAGTATAAATAGTACTCAAGAGACAATGGACAATGATGGAGCATTTGCAGAGCTAGCTTTGCAGTGCTTCCTTGGTCTCCCGTCTTAGCTGATCTTCACGTCATGGAGAGAGGCACAGCAAAGAACTTCTCCTGGCCTTCCAGCTGGTTCTGGTCAATTCCGTTGACTCAAGCCCATTCTGTGGAGGATTGACCATTCTCCTGGGTCATGCCACTGCATGTGTGTGGTATCCTGACAGTACTGAACTGGACTGCTGGTATCATGATAAATGAAGATTGGAATTTCCTCCAAAGAACTACTTCTAAACTGGTCCACATCTTTTTGAACTATTTACCATCTTTTCTCCCCTCCCTTTTGACTGTGAACTAGAAAGGGTGTTGAAGTAAAGCCTGAAGCATATGCAATGCAGAGTAAAACCATAAACACACAAACAACATAAAGAGATTAAGCATGTTGCATTTATACATACACATTGAAAAATGTACACACACACCACCATTACTGCTCCTACCATCACCACCAGCAGCAACAGCACCAGCAACAACAATACTCACAAAAATAAAAAAATAAAAAAATAAAATAAAAATAAATAAAAAGAGGCTATTGACTTTAGTGAGGAATACATGGGAGGGGTTTGAAAGAAGATACATATGAAAGATTGAGGGAAGAAAATGAAAAGGGAAAGAGATAATTATCTTTTGATTTAACACAATTTTTTTCTAAAAGAAAGTTATTTTCTTTTAAACTTAAATGTAACATGAGAAGTTACATTTGAAGAAAAATAGTTTTTAAATACTGGCTAGTTTCTTTCTTACACCTGTAGATAACTGTAACACTAAGTGGATAGTCAAGTGTACCAAAGAAAGCAAAGATACAAATTTAGTGACACAATCATCCTGTGCTATTGACTTCTTCCTCCATAGTCCCTGGTAATAGTATAATTACAGTTTCAAATGGCATGAATTAAAGTACTGTAAAGCTTTGCTAAAAAGGTGGTAAGCTGCATCTGCAAGGGTCAATATAGTTATCTTGACAGGATCTAGCAACACCTAGGCTACAAATTTTGGACACATCTGGAAGATGTTTATAGATTGGGTAAATTTAAATAGGATGGTCCACCACAACAGTAAGTAATTTCATTCCATGGCCTGGGATTCTTAATTGACTGAAAAGGAGAAAATAAGCTGAGCACAGTATTCATCTCTCTTTGCTTTCTAATTGTAGATGGAGTATAACCAGTTGGCTCCTGCTCTTGTCATCGAACCATTCTCACCATGACAGACTATATGTTTAAACAGTCTATGAGCCAAAAAAAAAAAAAAAAAAAGCAAAACAAAACAAACTATAGTGTTTAACATTTGTGTGTCTTTTGATAAAAATATCTCTTACATATTAAGAGTTTGCTAGACTTCAAAGCCAAAATTGATAATATAGTTTGAGGTCACTTAAAACCTAAGACTGCTATTCTACTATGTACGCAGCCTGTTCGTTTAACCTTATTTTAAGAAAGCAATGCAAAAATCTTTCTTACTTGCATTGGGTTTTCCAAGTAATCAGCTTTCAGAACCTAAGCTAATGCAGAGCTACGGTTGTAAATTATAGTCAGAACAATATATATGCATCAAGTTCTGAAAGCAACAAATACAGAGGTGGAAATAATTCTTCAAAAATTACTGTTTACTGTAAATGTTGAATCCATCAATATTTGCATATTGGTTGATAGACACTAATGTTCATAACACTGTTTCTTATTTATTTATTTATTTATTTATTTATTTATTTATCTCCCAAATGCTGCTGCCCCTCCTGGTCCACCCCTCTTATCTAAATAATGGAGTCAGTGACTTAGTCCCTGGTAAAACTTTCAATGATTCCTATAAAGTATCCCACTCTTTCCATATGTAATGCTCTCTGTGCTGTTCATTAAAGGCAGAACATAGCTCTTTGAGAAATACATATAAACAGATAGACCCACACAGACACAGAGACACATACAGAGAGACAAATGTGGATACACACACAGTCACACAATAGACAGACACACAAGGGCAGACATAAGTACAGACACTGGGATAGACTCACAAGGCAGAAACCTTCAAGTCAGCAAAGACTCAGAGATGTATAGTAGCAGAGTAGCAGAGAATTCAAATCTGGGCTTGTTCTTGGTTAAATGACTTCAAGGTGGAAGTACTTTTATTTCTTTTCCTAGTGTAATATGAATGCATTATTGGTGACTTGGCATTAACCACTGATTCACTTAACCCATGAGAACATTGATTGTCATCTTGAGAGGATGACCTATGAGACAAAACTCTGGGCATGTTTCTGAATGATTTTCTTGATTAGGTTAACCTCAGGCTTTGCTGTATTGCCTTCTGCAGAATGAAGAATTGTCTTGATTGGGATAATTGAGGTGGCAGGAGCCATGCTAAAACTGGGCAGCACAACTGAATGGGACGGTCTGTTGGACTCCATACAAAAGAGATGGCCACCTGAGTACAGTGATTAACATTCTCTGCTTCCTGATTATATATGCAATATGGCCAGGTCCCCATGCTCCTTCAGCAAGCTGGAATTCTTTACGAAGTTGGAAATTACTGTTGAGCCAATGACATAAACCCTTTCTTCTTAAGCTGCTTTTGTATCATAGATACATGTAAAATAACCAAGATCGTCTCTTTTCTTTAATTTGTTTTTGGCAAGTACAAGCTGGAATGTGAGAGACCTGGTGGCACCCATCAATTCTGCTGTGAAACAGATAGGAAGCACAGGGTTTGAGACTAGTTAGGGCTTAGGTCGATGGGAAGCACAGGGTTCGGGAACTAGTAAGGGCTTCAGCAAACTGGTACTGATTCACAGGCTATTCTTATTCATTTGAACCCCTATTAGCACACTATCCAAAAAATTAGGAGTGATAAATACCAGGATTTTTGAGGATATTGTGTAGCCAAGAGTGACCTTGAGTTTCTGATCATCCTGATGTTGCATCTCACTTATGCGTAGTATATGTGTACACCACAATGCTAGGTTTACAATATAAATATCTCTCTCTCTCTCTCTCTCTCTCTCTCTCTCTCTCTCTCTCTCTCT
>JADRCD010202277.1:0-31122 GCA_019843815.1 Montemys delectorum | reverse complement strand
CTCTCTCTCTCTCTCTCTCTCTCTCTCTCTCTCTCTCTCTCTCTCTCTCTCTCTCTCTCAACTTGTGAGTCCATAGGAGTCTCCCAGGAAATTCCACTGAAAAGCAGGTTCAGAAGCTTGAACAAGAGGGCAGAATCATGAACCTGCAGCCAACTATCGAGGTGCTGTGGTGCTGGTGGACACAGAATATGCATTTTACATGTATGTGCAGATGTCTTTAGCACTCTCCACAGTATTTTTTGAGACAGGGCCTCCCACTGAACCCGAAGTCCGTGGATCTAGCTAGACCGGCACACCCAGGAAACCCCCGGGACCCAACACTCTCCTCCCTTAAGTGCTGGAGGTACATGTGTATCCCACTGGGAATCTGGAATAAAGTCCTCATGGTTGTGCAGCAAGCAAGCATTTCACCAGCTGAGTTTTCTCTCTTCCCCACTCCCCGCCCCCATACTCCCTTATCATTTTGTAAGTCAGGAAGCAGAGAGTAGAGATGTAGAGGACTTCTACAAGGGCTCACATGTAGTGGGGGAGCACAAATTCACACAGGTCTGTCTGTTTGTGTGTGTGTGTGTGTGTGTGTGGTGTGTGTTGATACCACAATACACGATAGAGCTCAGAGAATTGTGAACCGCGCAATCGTCTCGCCAGCAAGAACGACGTGGACACTAGGATCCTTCTGTAACAAGCGTTTATTGCATTTTCAAGAGGAAGACCCCAAGCCCCGAAAAGGCACTGCTTATATATATCCTGGAGCGGTGTGTTCACCTCTGATTGGCTGTTTGCTCATTACCTCATGTGACGCCCCGGGATAGGCTGTGTCTTGGCGTGCTCTGGCCCTTAGCACATGCACAGACTACTTGTTTACAGGGAGAAGACACCGGATGCCGGCGCCATCTTGTAATGTCGATAGCCAGCTCGGGCGTGGCTCTCTACAGAGAATAGCTTTGCAGGAACCAGTTGGTCCTCTCCTTCTACTGTGAGGGCCTAGGGGCTAGAACTCAGGTCGATTCTCAGGCTCAATGCAAATCTCTTAACTGGCTGGCCAGTGTTTGCCTCTACTTCTTGACTAGAAAGCCAAATGTACCAAGCAGGAAAGATATTCTACTAAAAATGGAGTAAATTGACCCAGCTCTACCAGACTTTTTCAGAGAGATCAGCCAGGGAGAAACCATCTCTAGGGCAAGGCCTGTGATGCTCCCACCTCTGTGTCTATCCTGAAGTCAGATGAAGGCATGGATGGGGGCTTTACATTATCCTTCTTAGATGTACATGTAGTGTTCCTAATTCCTGCTTGATTCCTAATTATTTCAATCACTACCATTTTCTCTAAAATCCCAGTGTTTCTCAAGGGAACTAAAGTGGAAAAGTTAACATATCAGCTCACCGTGGTCTGGAAAAATGATCAAAATCTTAGACCATTTAAGTGAAAAATTGGGTCTAGTGGAAGGCCCAATTTTTGTGTCTGTGTGGTTCCCTCGGAGAGAGTTTGCTCAGGAGCAGGAAGGATTGCTAGGTTTAAACACAGCTGAGCATTTGAATTCATATGCCCTGCTTATTTATGCTGAAAATGCACACAACTTCCTTTGGTTTTTGGCTCAAAATATCACTTTGATGTTTTATTTATTGATGCAAAAAAAAATGTGCTTGCCTTTCAAGTGTGTTATCTCTCATTTCAATGGAATTTCTCAAAGTATTAAGAAATGAGCTTCACAGATCTGTCTGCTTGGTTTTGAGTTGGCATGAGATTCCGAAGTGTTATTGGTGCCCCTGGGTGTTTCCTGCCATTTATTTTCAGGCTAATAAGGAAACATTGAGGTTGGCTAGAATTTGCTATGGATACTGTAGTGTGCAGGGATAGACTCAGGGAAGGCTCTTTTGACAGTGCACTTTGTCATACCAGGGACGTTGCCTTCTTGGCTATTGAAAGCTTTTGTGTGAGGAATCAGAATGATCTCTCTTCTTTTAGTAAACCTTTCCTGAAATCCTAGATTCCCATGTTTATAAAACGCTCTGTGACATCACTAAGTGCTTTTCATGATAAATAAACAGCAGTCAAGGAAGGGACCAATATAAAACGCCGTATATTTTGGAAAGAAATGTCTTTAAAAGTCTTTTATTTATTTTTCTATTGGTGTGCCTTTTATTATACTCCAAGACATCTCAATTTGTTCTTATAATCCAGGATCTAGTTCATGCAGCTGAATAACTCAGACTTTACACATTCGCCCACTTACACTGCTCCTCCCCGCCCCTAGAAACATACACCATTTAAAGAGTTTTAGCATCTCCTTGTTCATAACTATTGCATTCGCTGAATCAAAGCTGCTGAATTTGAGACAGGTTCAAGGTCATTTCTTTCAAGGCATAACTCTTCCATCTGGGCTTGAGAGCCAGAATGAGCCAAACACGTTCCCATCCAAAGCCTGGGCAGGAATGGGCTTTTCACCTAAGGAATTTCAGATTTCAACAAGTGACCCACTCTGTTGAATTATAATGTTGGTGAGGAAATACACACACACACCAAGGCTATCCTGTAATGGAGTCTGGAGTTGTGCTTTGATTGTATTCTGTGCCTGACTGGACAGTGCACATAAATAACTTAAAAAAAAAAAACCCCAGTAGTTGGTTCCTTCTGATCTTCCCACCAGTTGTCAACCTGCAGCCTCTTTCTCTTTTTGAGGAGACAATGTTTTAACCTTCGTCTCCTATCCCAGGAGAGTCTCTGTCACATTGCCCCAGCCTGTGAGAGTCTGACCTGCTTGCTTAGACAGGAAGACGACTTGCAAAGAACTTTTAGGCTAACTCATGCTCACCATAGCTTTGGTCTTCTGAAGATTTCTTTACATTTGAACTTCTTACTCAGGTTGTTCCATTAGCTGCAGAAAGACTAGGCCAGCAGTTCTCAACCTATGGGTCATGACCCTTTGGGGGTGTCAAATGACCCCTTCGGAGGGGTCACCTAAAACCATTGGAAAACACACATATTTACATTACAGTTCATAACAGTATCAGAATTACTGTCATGAATTAGGGATGACAATGATTTTATGACTGGGGGTCACCACAACACGAGGAACGATATTAAAGGGTCACAGTATTAGGAATAGCGAGGACCACTAGACTAGGCCTTCTGTTCCTAAAGACCTTGGAAAATCTATCATTGGTTTTAAAATATGCATTGCTTTTTATGTAGCTAATAGGTAAGGGTGTGCATATACCATGCTATATCTGTGGAAGTCTGTTGATTCGCTCCTTCTACCATGTGGGTTCTAGGATCAAATTCAGGTCAGCAAGCTTAGCAGCAAGATCATTATACTGAGCCCTCTCCATGGTCCATCAAGTATTACCAAATGCACACTCAATAGGCAAAAGTGGATTTATTTTTTCTGCTACTGGGGATTGAATCCAGAAGGATTTCATATCTGTTGGTTAAGCATTCTACCACTGAGCTGCATCCCTCCATGGTTGTTTTCTGTATTTATTTTCTATTTATTTTGACTGAACGAGAAAAAGTCTGAAGCAACTCCCTATTTGTTGGCCATGGGCCTAAGTGTCCATTGCCACTGCAGCTTGGGAAGTGAATGCTGAGCTGGAGCGGTGGGTGACAGATCCAGTAAAGTCAGGATACCCTCTGTGCTCGCAAACTCCCTTGGTGTCAAGTAGCAGTTCAGTGGCTCAAAGGAAGGGGTCAAATAACTCCAGTGGTGTTTCAGAGAGTGTAGGGCTATGGAGTCCATGTAAACAGAGATCAGAAACAAGAGAACAAACAGAGTCCAAGGAAACCATTGGTTGCTTTGTGAAACAGAATCCACTACCCAGGCTGTCTACTTTCAGGAGTAGGTTGGCGCACAGATGTGTGAATGTACATTGCTGCATAATTTTATGTCAACCTGACACAAGCTGAAGTCATCTGAGAGGAGAGAAATTAAGAAAATGCCTCCCTGCTTGGTCTACAAGAGTAAATTCCAGGACAGCCAGGGCTACACATAGCAACCTTGTCTTAAGAACAAAACAAAGCAAAAAAAAAGAAAGAAAAAGAAAAAAAGAAAAAAGAAAATGCCTCCAAAATATCCAGCTGTAGGCAAGCCTGTAAGGCATTTAAAACTTTTAGTTATTGAGGAGGGGAGGCGCAGTCCATTGTAGGTGGTTCCATCCATGGGTTGGTGGCCCAGGCTGAGCAAACAAGGAGGAGCAAGATAGTAAGCAACCTCCTTCCATGGCTTTCAAATCAGGTCCTGCTTCCAGGTTCCTGCTCTGCATGAGTTCCTGTCCTGACTTTCTTTGATGATAAATGGTGATATGGAAGGGTAAGCCAAATGAACTCTTTCCTTTCCAACTTGATTTTTGGTCATATTGCTTTATAACAGCAATGGAAACTGTAACCAAGACAGTGTGTCTGGGTTCATGCCTTTGCTTTGGTGGGACTTCATTTCTGTTAGGGTTTTTGGAATTTAACTCAGCATAAGACGTCAATCTGATCATATCCCAGTGATGGAGAGGTCAGAGGCCACAGCTTCCCATGTGTTGTTTCCCCTAAGACTATTTCTTTCAGCTGAAGCATCAAGGAAGTGGGATAATGACTAAAAAGGAGCTACCTTCATAATTGGTGATTGTACTGCTAGCCAGCGACTCTCTGACCCTCTGTTTTTTAGGACATGTAATTTTATAGGTAAAGAAAGAATGCTCATGAATTTTCTCTAGAATCTAGATGTCTGTGGAGAGCATTTACCTGAACTGCCTTTACTTGTTCTTTCTGCAGACATAGCCTTATGGGAGCTGTTTGGACCCATAAAAGCTAAGGTGTCTACGTAAAGGCTGGGGAAGCCTGTGTGGGGCACTGCATGGGCTCTGCTCTGTCTCCATCCAAAGTGCCTGATTGTCTAACTAGACTCCTTCTTGGTTTCTGAGTCTCAGTGTCGCGTACCTCAAGTCTTGTAGGGGTGGGACGCAGTACTCATAACAAAACACTGCGTGGTCTGTATAGGGTGCCATGGAAATCATGCATTTGGGGTAAGAGATGGTAGAATACCAGTTGGTTCTTTTACTGAAGTTTCTTCTTCAACCAGAAGCCACAAGACCACAAGCTGTTTCTGCAGGTCACCACAGCGTTCAGGAATGCCCAGCAATCCTAGTCGTGGCTCTTTATGTTGAGCACTGCCGAATTGCCCCATGTCTGAGAAAATGGACCCTTTGTTCCGTGGTGACTGAAGGGGAGACTCCATCAGTTTCCTTTTGAGATTGGAGGGTAGGGGCAGTTTGAATTTTAGAGTTTGAAGCCTTCATTTTACTGTCAACTCAAGGGACTTTTCTGACTCTTACCAGCAAGCTCTTCAGGAAGAAAAGAAGCCTGGTGCTATGCTTTGACTGCATCGTGCCCAAGTTCATGATTGGGAGTCCTAACTCCTCATTGTGGCAGGGTTGGAATGTGCAGCCAATAGCAGGGCTGGAGATCAGCGATGGAGCCATAATGGAACTGGGTTCGTCACCAGAAGAGGCTGGATAAAGCAAGTCCACCTTCACGCTCGCCTCAAGTTCACCTGAGGCTTGCTGCCAAGTAAAAGCTGCCCAAGACCCTCATTGGATACAGCTGCTCGATTTCAAGCTTCAAAATCTCTAGAACCACAAACCAAAATGAACCTGTGTTCTCTGCCAATCATCCAGCCTCATGTCCTGTTACGCCAGTGGCCTAAAGCCTAGTTGCAGCTGATCTGAGAGTTCTGAAAGAACCTTCCATGACTTATGACTTCCCTCAGATCTAGAATTTACTAGCAGAATTACCCACCACTGACTAAGAGGGAGTCTTGCCAGGTGCTGAGCACTGAACTATGGTGTATTTCAAACTTGCTATGTAAATGGAATATTCTAGAGTCAGACATCCCTTTCTCAGACTTGTTCCAAGCCAGAGATAGTAGAACTGGTCTGTCAGTCCAATATGTATTAGGTGGAGGCAGAAGGACCGTGAATTCAGGGCCAACCTGGGATACATAGTAAGACACTGTCTGAAAAAGTAAGCAGGAGTTGGAGAATAGAATTGTGTACTCCTTTTGCAGAGGAGCAGAATTTGTCTCTTTGCATTAACACTGGGTGGCTATAAGCCACCTGTAACCCCAGCTCCAGGGATCTCTCCATGCTGTGCTCTCTGTGCTCTCTGTGACACCTGTACTCAGTAGGTATAAGTATAGGATGTACCTATACCTACCCGTTCCACCATATACACATTCATTAAAACAAGAGAAATCTAAAAAACAAAGAAAGCATCTCAGTACTGACTTGTCATGTCTGACCCTCAAGCCCGGATGATCTCAAACTCCATTGTGGCTTCAAGGTCACCAGAAACCACATAACATCAAGATCACTGTGGGTCATGTGAGGAACCTGACTCTAGAGATCCTATCGCTGCTAGCACGATATAACCAAGCCAAGATGAATACACTTGGGAATGATGGTGACACACGTTAGTGTGTGGGTGAGTTGTGAAGAAGCTCTTATCATTTCTCTGTAGAGATTTCTATCACATCAGAAAGCGATCACACGAACTTCACAGACTCATCATGCTACTCTATGTATGTGTTGCTATCTATTCACGTGTGGTGTATACGCAGCATATTGTTACACAGTAGAAATAGATGAGTCTAGATGGGGTGCAGTGAACCAAGTGGCTGTAAACCCAACTCCTGGTTGATCCCTGAAGGGTGTCTTAGGATTGGTTCAGGTTCACACCTTAAAGACAGTGTCAGAATTCATTGAGCCGACGAAGAAGACATATTTCATGGGATTACATCCAAATTCTTTGTTTATTAAACTTAGTAGACATTAAGTTAGTACTTTCATTTTTTTTAATAAACCCCCTCAAGTATGCACCATGACTTAAAATATAATCTAAATATAAAGCACTCTGGTATTCCATGCCTTCGTTATAATTTAACACCACACTGAATGCTACTGCTTCATAAAGTGAATTCTTAAATACACGACTGACTCTTCTTCTGGGTCCCGGTCTCCATGTCTGCTTCCAGTTCCATCTAGGTTTTCTGTTTCTCCCCTACTTGCCTGCATGGGTCTCTGTGAGCAATAGCACTTGGTGTTTATAGCACCAGTTGCAATAATACAAAGGAATGTGCGGCTATCATCCCCTCCTCCCCTCTAATGACTGTGAAGCAGCAAACCCTGAATGAGATGGCTCTGGACCTCTCAGCTGGGACAGAGCCAAGGAAATGCAGAGAGGAAAGCTGAGTCAAGCCAGTAATTCTAGTAACAGGGTGACTCCTCGTAGACTCCACGGAGCCCAGGGATGGCTCCTAGCAGAATAGCTCATCTGCGGATGAGTCCCACCCCAGTCTCTTCTCAACGGTAAATTACTGGAGCCCTGATGTTCAGTTTCTATGTGTCAAAGATGGCATAGTGGATGTGCCCACCCTAACCACAGTGTGAGCCAGGACACAGGGGGCTGGTTCACTTGGAGAAAACTCCATAGATCTCCTTGTCACTTGTGTGGCACCTAGCACAAGGAATCTCCCCCCTCACTGCTGCTTCTGGCTGTCTGGGACAGGAGCTGCTCTGAATTTCCCAACCGGATTGGTCTCCTCCAAGGGTTAAGCTGTAGGCTGTATTCTGTAGCCACCAAAGGAAGTATATGGCACACATCCCTTCTTGACAAGTGAAAACCGGGGCTAGTCAATGGACTTTAAGTTACTTTGAAGCTTTACGGACACCTCTCTACTCAACATTTCTGAAAGTGTTGATTAGCTTAAGGCTGGGACAAAGATTTAGCTGAATCTTGCCATCTTCTCTTATGTACACAACGACACCCCCATCTTCCCTGTAGTAAACACGGGGTCTTGATGGGGGTCCCGAGCCAACTCTGCACTGGGTTCCAGTGTAGAAAACCTGGAGTGTGGAAGGGATTTGGAGAGATAAAAAGAAGCAATGGCAGAGAAAGCTGCAGCTTGTCATTTGTATCTTGTAAGCTCAGCTCAGAAATACAGACGGGAGCCGGCGGACAGAGAGAAGAGGGCAGCCGCCACCCCCTGCGGCCACCCCTAGACACACTAGCTCCAGCTCTCTGCAGACTTAAAGTGCAATCACTGCTATGAAGTTCTCAGGCCACAGATGGGGCAGGAAGAAATTCAAAGCTGAAACTTCAAACACACTGCTCACAACTCAGAGGCTGGAAGAGGTGAGAGAGAAGAGGCAACGGCAGATCTCAAGGCATTCAAGTGCATCAAAAGAATCAAACGTCCTTTCTCTGTGTGAAGAAAAGTCATACGTGGTAAAGAGTCTTGGTTTAGAAAACGTCTTCTATCTGAGGATGCGCCAATGTGGTAGAGTCCAAAGGCTGACAAAGGCAGGAAGCAGCAGGGGCCCAGCTGTCCTCCCTGCTGCCTGGCCATACAGATGAGCTTGACTGTCTTCCAGCAAGTCTTCCGCTCTAGGTGAGGAAGAGGCACACTGGACCAAGGGCATCTGGTAGGATGTGGCTCTCTTCTCAGGTCTGTCTGGGCTGGAGCCATCGCTGGGCCTCTGGCCATTGAACAGCAGGTAGCGGCCCCGGGCATCTTGCTCCATTTTGAAGATCTCATATTCTGTGTGAGGTAGTTTGATGCCCAGAGCCACGCAGCCATTGGTGTGTGTCACATCCTGTTGGATACCCACCTGCCAGGAGCCCTCAGCCCCACACTCATTCCCACTGAAGACATTGAGGAGGGAGGCTGTGGCTGCATCCATGGGAGTGACCTTCATGTGATTCACTGTGGAGAAGAGAGATATCCATGACTCTAGGGACACAACGTAGGAGACAGACACTTCTGGCAAATGCTAGGGACACTGTTTCAACACAGCTTTCTCTTTAAAACACAATCCAATCACTTGCCTGGTTGACAACGGTAATCACCAAAGCAGGCTCAGGTGGGAAGTTCCATATGCTGATTTGAATGGTGGTTAGCCATTCAAATACAGCCAGTCAGCTCCTATTATCATGCACTCTGCAGCTACAACTGAACTACATGGCCCTGTGATGACTACATTAAGTATCAGAAGTAATGTAGAAACGGTGTAAAGTATAAGAGGTGATGCACAGGTTTTGTGCTACAAGTGCATTTATTTCACAGAAGGGACTAAAGCAACTTTGGGCTCTGGCATCTTCAGGGAGCCCTAAAATTAATTCCCTATGAATGTCAATTCATGACAGTATACTGTAGGTATGGCCAGAAAATGGTGACATTTGGTTTAAATGCTGAGCCCAGCTTGGAGATGATCACACATATCAAAGTGAAATACAGCTATCCTGGCAGTCCTCAAAAGTCAAAAGTGCTCTTTGGGGTTACCCAATGACCCAGCTACCCTCTTTACTTGGTATTACAAACCAATCCCACCTTTCAGGCGTTCAAACTTAAAACTAGAGCAGCAAGCCCTCGCTTGGTGTCAGGGCAGGCGTCTCCCATGCCAGCTTCCTTGCTTGGGTGGGCAGTGCATCGAGTGATGCACTTGCCCTATGATGTGCTCACCTTCCAGCCTGGAACAGGCTCTCGTGTGCAGCCTCAGCTCAAATGGGAAGTAACTGACACCTGCTCTGCATTCCTCATTTAGGAAAAGGACACAGCATGCAAACAGGCCCAATTCTACCAGAGAGGCTGCTAGATTTCATTGCAGGAGCCTTCCTGCCTCTCACATCACAGTGGCCCATGTGATGGTTTGGGTTCCATTGTACCTGAGAGTCATGTGGAGGCCTGGGACTAGCTCTAGGCAGGAAGGAGCTCAGATGTTATTCTGTCCAGCTCAGAAGGCAGACATGGCTCTAACTTCATCCCCAAATCTCAAGTGAGCAGCAAAGATACCCCTTCTCTTAGGTTCTGCCCCAGCAGAAATGTGCCAAGCGGTGCCGTGAGATGTGAACCAGCGGACTTACCTTTGAACACAAATTCTGTGCCACCCATGACCCTAGATGAGAGCACACCGCGGCTGTAGCGGCCTCGAGCATAGATGGTGAATGTGGGATGTTTGCAGACAGGGTCCGAGTAGTGGTAGTAATGCCCTTCCCAGGTGTTGTTGTTGTCGTGGAAGATGAAGTGGCGGGTGAGGAAGAGGACCTCGGGGCGTACCTCGCAGCGCTGGCTCACCCATTCCCCATGGAGGCCAATGGTCAGGTCAGCCTTGGGGGGCAGGATGGGAGGGTGGTGTTCATCGGACCGGTAAATGATGCGGCAGGCTATGCACGCATGGTTGTGGTTCTGAAACAAAGAAACGAAGACATTTAGAGACTTTAGTCTTCTCATGGGCTCAGTGTCCATGTGCATTCCTGAAAATGGGGTCAGGGGGCCGGTTCACCACAGTTAGGATTGGGTACTTGGGGCACCATTATTTATACCCAAAACCCCCCAAAAGAAATAGAGCCAGATTCTGGTGCCCAGAGAGTAGAGGACAGTGTGAACCAGGATGTGTATTCACATATTGCACATGGCTGTAACAGGACAGCCTGCCTAATGTCAGTTATGGCATGAGCCCTTTAGAATCCTGTTGAGGTTTCAGATCATCACAAATCCAGTGGATATGTGGGTGAGGGTGTGGAGACATCCCAATCCTTTGGTCCTATTTGTGGGAATGTAAAATGATACAGCCTTTGTGGACAAGAGTGGGATGGTTCCTCAAAGACTCAAACATAGAATTACTATACCATCCAGCTATTACCCTAACTACATGTCCAGAAGAACTCAGAGCAAGGGCACTGGCCCACAGTAGCCAAAAGGAAAGCAATCCAGATGTGTGGTCACAAATGAACAGTGAAGCACACTGTGTTCTGCATGTGTGATAGCAGAGAACTCAACTTTAAAAAGGCAGGATTTCTGCACAAGTTACAACACGATGGACCTCGAGGACACTGTGATAAATGAAACAAGCCAGTCATGCACTCACATACATTGCTTGATTTTATTCCATTTATCTGAGAGACATTTAATGATGAAGTCCAGAGGCAGGAGGTGGGAAGGTGACTTTGAGGGTCGAGCAGGGAGGTAGAGAGAGAGAGCCTGGGTAATAGGCAGAACTTTAGTTTCACAAGGTGAGAGTTTTAGATATGAACAGAGGCCAAAGCTGTTCGACATTGTGCCCTTGAGTGGGTACCCATGAAACAGATGCATGGGTGTATTTCAGCACAGTTACATTTTTCAAGGGAGAAACTGCCAAACACACCAAGGAAAACACAGAGCTGTGACAACAGATGAGAGGAATCACAGGGTCCCCTTGAGAAAGTGAATGCAGGAGGTGGAGGAGGCACACAGAAGGGGATGGGGGACCCCTGGGGCACACACACACCCTGTTCATGAGTGTCTGCAGGCTAAGGTGCACAGCTCTTCAGCTCTTGGAATGCTTGCTTTCCCAACTTTCTGCAGCTTACAGTCCACAGTAAAGCTATGCTCTCGCTTCCAGGACACACTGCCTGGGGAGTGTTTATTTGGTGCCCATATGGCAGATGGTCAGCTCTGACTAACCTGCTTGCCTGGAGGCTTCAGACCTGGCAACCAAAACCTGATTGTAGGTCAGGAGGACTGGTCCTGAGCCCTGCACCATGATATTGTCACCACATCCAACCCAAAGGACAACTCTTAACCCACTGGTCTTCTCTACTCTTTAACTCCCTCAAAGTTTGTACAAGATACAAGGGGTGAGCAGAGTTGGATCATAGCCTGTGATCTCTGCCCTCTGGTCAGGAGGTAGAGCTCACTGGGACTCCCAGGTCATGTGGATTCAGACCCACAGTCACACCTTCACCCCTCGGAGAGAGGGACACACTTGTTCAAAATTTCACCTCCTTCCCCAAGGTAGGGTGGGAGCCCTCATAAATGTGACTTGGCAACGGTAACAAGTTTGCCTTCCTGGAAGACTGTGGTAAGGGTGCGGGGGCAGGCAGGTGGCTGCCACCTGCCTTGACTACTTCCCCCATGAAGGGAAGACTTTGTACTTATATGACCCTTTCCATCCATTGGAGGAGTTTAGTTACCATGTACAGTAGAGAACACTTCCTTTGTACCTGTGATGTGTGGCTTGCAGATGGTGAGATAACTTTGGGGACAGAGTTAAAGGGGGAGGGGACAAGCCTTCCCTCTCCCAGGGTCCAGGTGCATTTGTTGGCCTGGGATTCCTGCAGAGGGCTTTCGAGCAAGGGAAGAATATAAACTATGCTCTAGCCTGTTATCAGCAGACCACAGGGTGATAGGACCCAGGGAGATAACAAGTAAACAGCCCATTGAAAGCAGAGCTGAATCAGAGCAGATGAGAATATCTGGCCAGATTCTGAAGGCCTGAGCCAACCCCACTGCTGCCTACCTCACAGCTGGCGGTAGCCACAAACAAGTTATTCATCTCTCTCTACTTTGACTTGACTTCCTCACTTACAGCATGATGACTCTCAGACAAGCTTGCATAAGCGCTGCAGGAGAGAAATGGAAGAGCAAGGTGGCTCCCACTTAGTGTCCCTACTTGGGGAGACCAAAGCAATAGTCATGGTCCTTTGGTTTCATGGTAGAAAGGGAAATACAAACAGAAGTAAAAAACGAACCCAGAGTCCTGAGCTCTGACATGCTATGTCCTCTCAGAAAAATGCCAGGAGGTGAAGGATCCAAAGCTTTTGCCCTGAGTAGGCTGTTTTGACATTTAAAGGCCAGGATGGAAAGTTAGGTTGGTGTCTACAACATGTACACTCTGGGGGTCCTGCCAAGAACAGAGTATGTCAGAATATTACCACAATCAACATGAAGCCTGTACACAACGCCACTGACGCCCTGCCCAACCGTGAGAGTCTAAAGCTCCTGTAGGTAGCTCACCACATTCCAGAGGAGGCATCAGAAGCTGACGTTCACTCAGGGTCAGAAATATGGACCCCACAGGATCTCTAGTGGTCCACACAGAGCTGGGTCCCTCTCTGCACAGCAAAGATGCCTGCTGCCTACTGCACCTGATTCCCAGAAGGTCTTACAAGGTTCTGTGGGCTGATTCACCCATCTCTACCTCCACTTCTTCTCCATCCCACTCTCCACAACTTCATTTTCTATATCTGACTCGAGTTTAGGATCATCCACTGAACCGTCTTCATTTCCAGCCTCTCTAAGAAGTTACGTCTCAATCCCTGAAACGATTTGTTTGCCCCTTCCGCGCCAGTATTGGTTCAGGGACAGGTTGGTGCTCATGGAACAACACTGAATCAGATCAGTGCTCTTTAGTCCGACAGGAAAAGATTGGGTGGGGGGAGGCCCCAGCTGTCACCCAGGCTGTACCAGCATGGCACCAGGAGTGGTAAGTTGGTGTTCATGAATAACACTGCTTTAAGAACAGCGGGCAGGAGTCCTGGGCTCCAAGAGGATTCTTCTGGCCTGTGGTTCTGCCAGATGAATTATGCTCTCAAGATAAAGGGTTTCCACTGGGCAGAAATCAAAAGCGGGCCAGGGATGGTTGAACCTGTGGGTTTGTGGGATTTGGGTTCATGTGTAGTGGCCAGGAGGAACCTGACTCTTAAGCATTAGTATTACTAAACTCTTTACTCTGGTTATTTTTGTTTTATTGTGGGTTTTAAAAAAGGTTGTAGAACTCCTCATCTTAGTAATTTTTAAGTGTACCATTCTGTGGCATTAAGTATAGTCGCATGGTTAGGTAGCGATCACACTGTCTATCTCTAGAACCTTCTCATTTTCCCTAACTGAAATGACCTTCTGTCCCTCCCTCTCCTAGCCCCTGGCACTTTCTGTCTTTGAACATGACAAGATTAAGGACCTCCTATTAGAGATAACTAAGGACCTCCTGTAAGGAGACTTATATAGGATCTGCAATTTTGTGACTGGCCAGTGTCATTCACAATTGTATTCTAGGTTCTCCCATGTTAGACCACATATCAGAACACTCTTCCTTTTTAAGGCCCAATCATCTCATGCAGGGACACATTTTGCTTATCTGCTCCTAGACCTTTAGACTGCTTCTCCCTTGTTACTGCTGTGAATAAGATCATGAGCATAGCTGCATGGATATGTATCTGCATTCCTCCTGCAATCATTTTGAGTACATACCTAGATGCAAAATAGCTATACCACATGGTAATGCACTGTAAAATAGCTAAACCATATGGCAGGGCAATGTTTGCATTTTTGAGGGAGACGCCCGTGTTCCACAGTAGTTGTGCCGTTTGACATCTCTATCAGCAAACTACAAGAGTTCCAATTCCCCCACATCCTTGCCAAGATTTATTTTCCACTTTTTCCCCCTTTGGCAACAGCTGTCCCAACGGGCAACTTCCTATTGTGGTTTAAATTTATCCTTCCGTAATGATTTGATAAAGAGCATATCTGTCACTTGTAAAATTCTTTGGAGAAGGGTCTGTTTTGCCCACCTCCCCATCCCCTTTGAAGCGGTTTTGCAGTTACCATTAAGCAATCAAAGATGTCAGAAGCAGAGGCAGAGTTTTTGGCCTCAGGGGATGATATCAAGAAGGTGACAATTTTAGTCATGAGGGTTGTTAAGGCAACGCTTCTGTGTGTGGATTGTGTTTTAAAAATTATTCTCTTAAATTCATATACTCTTTGGTGTGAATAAAAATTAAAGGCACCTACAGCAATAGTGTCACAGTAGCAGAAAGCAAAGCCTACACGCTGTATTGCTCTACAGTTTTCTTTCTAGGGCGGCTTAGTGAGAGAGCCTTTACAGACGACCCAGACGAGAACTCTGTCTGCAGATCATTCACATGGAAGAGGATTCGCACCATCAGATGGCATTTGCTTTATAAAACTAGTTGTACTAAATAAATAAATAAATAAAACAAAACATTCTGATACAAGATTCCCACTTGAGAAATGTCCTTTCCTAGGCTCCCCAACTTGGCTCTATACCACTTCATTTCCCTCCATGTTAGAAAGGGCTATCTATTTCAAGTCAGGGCTTCTGCATACACAGGGTCTGAAGGTTAGAATCAGGGGGGCCAGTAGGTGTTCCTTTGCTGTTCTTTACACCCACTATAAAAAGCTCTAACCTAGGGACTTGGAGTGCTACTGCAGAGTACTCATTTGGCATGTAAGTGATTCTGGGTTACAAATGTGGCACCAGGGGTTGGAGGAAGACTTCATTCAAGAGGGTTAGAGCTAGAAATAAGCCCCGTTCAAGTGTTCTCTGAAAAGAAGAACTAAAAATGGAAATGGACCCTGCAGTTCCCAAGTACACGGTATTGCTGGCAGGGAGCAGGGTTTGCTTCTCTGCACACTGCTCCTGAGCAGCAGGTTCGAGAACTGTAGCCCATGCATAAGGATATGGGATTCTAAGGCATTCAAGTTCATCTATGTCTTAAGTTTAATGAGAATGTTGGCATATTTTCCAGTCGGGGTAACCAAGGTGTAGAGAGAGAAAATAACTTGGGCCAGATGACCTCACAAACTTAAAGCCGTCTTGGGCCCCTAATTCAGTCCTAGGGCTTATGGAACGCTACCTCCAACTTCTTCAGTGCTCAGGCTTGAGGTTCTGCAAACAGCAAATGTCCCCTCAACAAGGACTGTAGCCCCATGGAAAAGGGCTCTGAGGCTGATGACTGATGGGGGCTCTTCAGGCGTCTCCTGTTTCCTGCCAACATTTATTTCTGGAGGGTTGGTCAACAGCATCTGCTGACAGTGCCCACTTGTTTCCATGGGCTTCCCAGAATGGAAGAAATGACTTGAGAAGATCTTGTGAAAGATCAATTAGAGGAGCAGGCTGGACAGAGCACAGGCTTCAAAGCAGCCATTCTTGGCTAAAAAGTTTTGTTCGAGGAGAGAAATGGGAGGAGAAGATGGAAACTTCCTTTCCTAAGGCTTTGCTCCATTGGATTAAAAAAAAAAAGTATTCATGATTCTCATACAGAGACCCAGGGTAGCCATAAGCCTATGGTGAATGCTCTTGCAATGGCAATTTGCTGTGTGCCGGGTGACACTTCTGTTCCAGATGACCCGGCTTCCGCATTAGTCCTTTCAGGCCAAGACCAGAGAGCTCCCCCTCACATTCCCTAGGTCCCCTGGCAGAACACTGCCTAGCTTGATGAGGCTCCTGATGGACAAACTGATAGGGAGAAAGGATCACAGGATATTTAAGGAGCTGAATAATGAAAGTCACATTTATCCATCAGGAGAGATGCTGTCGGTGGGAGGAGCATCTCACAAGGCTTTCTGGAGATAGATTCGTAGTCAAGGAGATGGTTCCATGGATAATGACACTTGTTGCCAAGCTCTGTATATGCGTACACACATAAAGTAAATAAATAAGTGTAAGGAATAAGTTTAGAATTGGATTCAGGTAACCTATGACCTCTGGTTCATTTCGATCCCTTAAAGGGGCCAGGATAGCTTCACGGATCACAGAGGAAGTCTCTTGCCTGCTCCCCTCCTCTCTCCCTAGCTGCTGAGACATACTTTTTAAATGGCCAATTTCCTGCTTCTTGGGGGTTTCACTCTGGCCTCTCAGTGTTTTTGCCTTTTAAGGGATGAAATGTTTACCGCGTGCATTGTCCTTGACAACAAATCTTTCCTAGCCTGCTAACTCCTTAAATAAAGCAACCCTGCATGCCTGTTTGTCTGCCAAAATCCTCTGGAGGAGTCAAGAAATAACAAGATCTATATCTGCAATTGGGGCATGGCAGCCTCGCTGTAGCATAGCCTTGGTGTAATGCTTACCACCACCAAGCAAGCAATCCCACCGGCCAGCACCCTGTCTGTATATGTATGCACCACGGGGCATCTGCTGCCTAGTGAACACCTTACTTAGCACGGGAAGAATTTTCATTAGGAAACTCTACCTAAGAATGGCCTGGGAAACTCTCAACCTTCGGTCTTGCACTACCACACCCATCTCCTACCATCTCTGCAATGCCCTATCCTTTTCCCACTCTGGTGGAAGAGAAAGCACACAGGGTCCTTCCACAAAAGCGCCTTGTCCTTTCCCTGAGCTGGTGTCCCATTACCCAGGAGTCCCATAGCGCACGCTCAAGGAACTAATAACAAACCTAGCCTGTAGCAGCAATGGGCTGAAAAAATCTACTGCCCATGGCCACCTGGTCCAGTCCCTCTGATGTCACTAATGCCAGGAAGTTCCACAGATTCACTGTCCTTTACACACGTGCTCGGCCCTTCCCATGAATGGGTTTCTATCTGAGGATACGTCTAAATTCAGATCAAAATAGCAAGAAACAAACACTGCACCTGTACTGAACCTACAAGTGTTTCTGCTTGCAGTATCCTGAAGGGTACAGTATAACAGGCATTTATATAGACTCGGGCTCTCTTAGACATGGTAAGTCCACTAGAGATGTCTAAGTATATGTAGGTACGCAGAGCTTCCATGCACATACTACCCCATCACAGGACTTGAGCTGTCTTTTGATGTCTGTGGGGTCTTGGAACCAGTGCCCTGTAGACAATGAAAGCTACCATTCTTAAACAAGACTCTGAATTACAAACTGATGCTGGTTCCCAGCCTGGGAGTTTCTGTAGAACTGGAGAGTGTGTCAGAGCTCTGACCCCTTTCTTTCTGACAGGGTCAGGTGCTGTGAAGGTCTCATGTTGTCCTCTTTCCCACCCCCAGGCAGCTGCAGGAGCAAATTTGCTAGGTCAGAATATTTAAGAAATGCAATTCCTGGGGCTTAGTTTTAGACAATCCTGTTGATTTGCAAACCCGTGGATGAATCTGTAGAGAATTTTGGAGAACGAGCAATTCCATCAGCTTAAAAACTCTTGGTATTTCCAAGGCTCCTGGCCATTATTTGCTTTTAATAACCATTTCAGTCTATCACTGCATGAATGAACTGGGTGTACATTCCAATTATACAGCTCTCATGAATCAAGGCAGAGGGTGGTGCTGTGCTGGGGTTAAACTCCCACTTGGAGCATCTTCTTAGGGGTTATTTTAGGTCACCTTGATTTTTCTTAAGGAAGAGTAGCCAATTTCCTCCTGAAAGAAATCCCCACACACCTGAGTCTGCAAACAGCTCTTATTTGCCAAAGGACTCAGAGCCTTAGAGCCAAGCTGCATAAAGCCTAGAAAAACAGGCTGCCTTGAAGTTTCTATTTTTACATGGTGTCCTGTTTCCACGGGGGCTAAGACGAGCAGTTTCAAACTCAATTTAGCGTTAAACTAAGTTTCAGCCAGGTCTCCATGGACCAGCAATTAGGGAGAGGCAACAAGTTCAAAGCTAGAGATCCTAGGACCCCTGCACGGGCGTGTGTACTCTTTGAAGAAATTCTCTCCCAGTTGCTTCCTGTCCCGGGCTAGACAGCCACAACCAGCCCAAACAACCTGCTGCTGGAATGTCCCATGGGCACAGGCAACTGGGCTTTACCATGCCCACTGTCTAGAAAGATACTGGCCAAATCCATTCACCTTCTCATAGCTGGCTTGGGGAAGGATCTAAACACTTCCTGAGGGGCATCACTATGCACCAAAGCCAAGAGGTACAAGACAAGGGACAACAAGAGAAGAATGGGTCCCTTCAGCTGCTGAAGCCAGTGGTCTTACAGCCTTGCTGCCATGCTGGCTAGGCAGCCTTAGTGGTCCCACTGCATAGGTCTTGCTGAGCCTGGGACCCTAAGCCTTCCTCCCAGTGGCTGCCAGCTTTCTCTATTTATGGTCTCACTATTCCTTATGATGCCTCGCTGGGATTTTTTTTTTCTTTTCTTGAATTTTAATTTTCCCTTGCTATGGTGTTTTGGTTCTGCAAGACCATGGTACAAATGACAGAAGGCACCTAAACGAAACCTCAGGCTAGCCACCTCGACCCTTCCTCAGAATCCATTGCTAAGTTCCCCTTCTTCATACCCTCTGTTCCTCCCTGTTTGCAAGCCTTTAGTTTCACACAAATGAGATCACTTTACACAAGCCGGTCTTCCCCTTATCCCTTTTATAAGAAATGTTCTAGATAAACCTCACTTCCTCAAATTCTTTCCACCATTCATGCTTCTGGAATCTTGGATTCGGACCTGGGTTTAAGGAGGCTGATTCTTGAGAACCTAGATAAATGCTCCCACAACTGCCTCATCAGAGAAGGGAGGAGACGACAGGAGGATGTATCCCATGGCCGCAGACAGTGCTTGTACACTCTCCAGCCGGCCATTTTCATTTCTCCAGGAGCTGTCAGCCAGAAGGGCTCCTCTCTCCAGCTCAGGGAGACAGAACGGACAGCATCTGTGGAGTTCCTCCATTTTAAAGGAAAGAAGTATGGGGGCTCTAAGGGGTCAGAAAAGGGGCACTTGACCCCAGCTGGTGCCAGCAGGACAGCTCTGGACTAGGACTAGCTCCCATTTCCAAATTCCACATGCTTGCCAAGTTATCCAGAGTTCAAGAAAATCTTTTAACTGTTTAGAAATAAAGACTGCCCCAGAGAAGGTCAGCATCATGCCTGTCCCCCTGAAATCCCAAGCCAGGCTGGGATAGCTAGCTCCAAAGACATCCTTCCCCAGCCTCAGGAGTCATAAGCCAGTCAAGCTCTGACCTCCATCAGGTAGAAACACTAATCTTGGAATAGGTCCTCCCAACCTGGACTGAGGACCATAGGTAAGAGGTTCATCTAGAAACCTTCACACCCTGGAGGTACAGCAGAGAAGGTAGGGGAGGAGAGTCATGTAAAAAAGGGATGGGGTGGAGGGTGGGGGTGCAGGAAACAAAACCAATTCTCCTCCTTCTGGTACTTAAAAGGAGCTTAAGATATCAAAGAGCCCAAGTGGGCACATGCGGGTAAGGGAACAGACCCTGGCCCTGGGCAAGCAAACAGTGACACAAGGTTAGGTAAGGGGCAGACAGCCTGACCTGACTCTACCCATGACTATTCAGGGGATAGGTTTTTGCTGTTTTTATTTTGTTTTATTTTGCTTGTTTGTCTATCTTCAAGACGATGTCTTACACTGTAGACAGTAGGCTATCTATTTAGGCTGGCCCTGGAACTCACTATCTCACTATGTAGCCAAGCCATGCCTCTCAGCAATTCTGCCTCAGCCCCTTGAGTGCTAGAATTAGTCATGAGCCTACGTACTAGGCATACAGCTGTTTTTCTACTCCCTGGAAGGGGCACACGGGATGACAATGGCCCTGACTACTTGGCAGATTGCCATAGTGGTTTGGAGTGATAGAACAGGGGCGTGTTCCTGGCCAAGGAGGTGTTGGTGGACAACCCAGACCACATGAAGTCAGCCAGTCAGTCTTTCTTTACTCAAAGGGACACCTCACATGTAGGTGTGAAATCCCCCACCCTTCCTCCATTTTGAATCCAATTCTAAGCAAGATGGCGTACATCTGTGAAGCTCACTGCAGAGTAGAGATGGTGCTACCTGCCAGGGGGTACTCAGAACAGAACCGGAAGCCAGCAGTCCTTACTTGCTTTTCTAAAAGATCTACCGAAGCCTGGCCTAGAACCATGCCCCCAGCAGCAGGCAGCTCCTGTTCAGCAGTTCTAACACCGTGAAAGGATGGAGCTTGAGGCCCCTTGCCCATCACAGTAAGAGGATACCAGGCCTTCCCTGAGTACCACAGCTCCCTCTGCCTCTTGCTGCTTCTGAACATTAAAGGACAGAGCACAGTGGACTTTCTCCCTCCTCTATGTGGGAAGGAAACTCCAGGAGGTCTGCTGGTCCTACTGGTGAGCTGTCCACAGCAGTGCACCATCACCTCGGGCAGTCTCGGGCTTGTGTGCTTCTGGGCCTCCATGAGGCATCACCTTGCACACAGGGCATAATTTTCCTGGTTTTAATAAAGATGATTATTTAGTAAAACTCCTTTACATGAGTGTACAACGGCAGATGGAAAGAAAAGCAGCCCTGGACCATCTCCAGCAGACAAGTACGTGAGATGACCTGATTAGTGATGAGTGAACTCAGAGGGACCTATGAAGGAGGCTTTAATTACTGAAGAAAACTCAGCCACACCCACTGTTCTTAGCTACATTCCAGCAAGGCCAGCTAGTGGGGCTGGTGGATGCTATAGAGAAAATCCCCTGACCACTCCCACCGGCTTGAATCTGTCTGCTCGCCCAAGCCCAGGACCACAAGACATTAACTGACATGATTTAGAGCATAGGGGAGGAAATGTCTCATGAATTCCAAATACTACTAGAACATAACTCTAATAATGAGAATTATAAGATTTAATTGCTTCCTGTGCTCCCCCGCCCCCCTTCTAATTTCAGTGACTTTCCAAGTCATGTAATAAAAAGGGAAGACGGGTCTTATGAGAAAGAGATTGGGTTCAAGTGTTGGCCTTGAAATTTACCAAGTGTATGACAAAGGCACCTGACCCAAGAACCTCAGAGGGTAACAACAGCATGTCTCAGGAAGCCGCTGACAATCTGGAAGCAGGAACAGGTAGATGACCACAGGGAAGTCTAAGGTCCTATGGGACAGCATGCCACTGTCCCAATAGAAACACTGTCCCTTCCACCTTCTCCAATGTTGGGGTGTGTTGCTGATGGGAATCTTTCCCAGCGTGGTGGTCATGGTACCCCCTCATGCTGTCCTCTGGGCTGTACAGAGCTTCTGAGATGTTGGAGTTTATTGTTGATGGGCATCACAACTACTCCCCAGAACATGAAACATGGGGGTGGCAGCCCTGAGCTCCCAGCTACATGTCCCTTCCCAGCCTTCCACATTTCTCCTTTTGCTCCTCTATGAGGTAGAACCTACATTCTCCCAGGTTCCCCGGGATCTCTTTGACATGCCCTACGGACCCCCTATTTTACTTAGTCAAGGGGATGCAGCCTCTGCTTGGCTCTGGGGCTAGGTGAGTACCTTGGCGTTCTGCAGGGGAGGCTGGTAACTGGACGGCCGGTAGAATACCCTCTGGGTAGCGTCCGTGTGGATGTCGCCCAGGAAGAGCTCCTCCACCAGGTGGTCCAGGCTATGGTGCGGATACTGCTTCTCCACACGGATGAGCTGCAGCTCATGCATGGCAAAGTTCACAGCCTTGGTGCACTCGTGGCTACTCTCCTCCTGCCACAGGTCATAGGCTACGTCCTGTACCCAGGGACCACCAGGAGCCAGGAAGCCCGGGCAAGTTCGGTTCACCAGTCGGCTGAGTTGTTCAGCAACTGCCTCTGTGTGGCAGATGACCTGGACGCCGTGAAGCTGGTAGTCAGCCTCAGTGCCCCCACGGATGATCCAGGATGCCTGGCGAAGCCGGATCTTGCCTCGGATGATGAGAGTGTAGGTGGGGTTGGTACAGCGGTTGCTACCATAGTAAAACTGGTAGGCCTTGAAGGTATTATTGTTGTAGAATCTGTAAGACCTTGTGATGAACTCTGGGCCCGACCTCACTTCACAGCTGTTGAAGACAAGAACAGGGGAAGAGCTTGGTAAATCCAATGGCGTGGGGAAGACATCCAGGACATGGCAAGTCATGGCCGTAAGAAGAACAACACCTTCCATGTGCTTTACAAATGTCAATGTATTGAATCTTCACAGTAGCCTAGGTACCATGTATGACTACCACCCATCGTTGAGGAAACCGAGGCCAACGATGAGGAGCCTCGTACAAGATCACATGAGCCTGACGGTGAATCTAGGCAACACAGCTTCAGTAACTGATCCTAACTACTCTATTCTTAAAGATTTTCACACATTGTATGTAAGGAGAAGCAGAGGTCCCTTTAGGAAAGCGCCCTCTCTCTGGATAAGAGGGAATAGTGTGTTGCTGGCCTATACCAGGAACACCCATCTGGTAGATGAAGCACAACTAGACTCATGAATACTTCAAATCCGGGACCTTGTCTAGGCTAGTACGGGATGCCCTTTGTTCTTAAGTGGAATCTTGGCAGAAATGGAAGTCTGCCCTTCTATCTACTCAAAAGTTTTATCCTCTCAGTGGGAAAAAACATTAAGAGGCAGTTAAATGGAAGCAAAGTTAATATAATAAGAGAGACCGGGATTCCTTTGGTGCGCATTGACTGACCAGGAGGAAATGCCCTTAGATAAATGCTAGGCTCCCAAGCCAGAAACCTTGTGACTGGGTCCTATGGAACAAAATGGCTTGACGGGCTCAGGGACAGTCTCACAGGGTTTGCCACCAATCCATGTGGACACAGCAGAGTTTGTACAGTGGAGGCAGGGACTCTTGAATCACTGCCCAGAGTTTGCCCAGGAAGCTTTTTAGACCCTGGTTTTTCCAATTAGGGCTTTTGGCTCATCAGAATTCTCCCTCTGTTCATGAACGACCCTGAGCTGAGTTGACTGCAATGTCTAAATCAAGCAACTGGGATGCCAGCCGAAGCTCAGGTGCTTCCCAAAATTGACAACAACTTGGACTTTTAGTTGGCAGACTGATGGGGGATAACTACTGCTTACTATGGGTACCTTCTGTCATGTAAGTACATTTGTTAATGTTAAATAAGGCCTTGTGGACATAAAATACATAGTCCTTTGAGCACTGGTCTTTAGAGGCAAAAGAAAGGGTCAAAAGCCACCCCAGGCTTTTGACCCGAAGGAACTGGAGTTGAGAGTGATTAGCAACAGAGGTCAGTGGAGGTGGAGGTGGGAAGAGCTCTTCTTTTTCATTTTTCTTTTGATCTTTTCCTTTTAATCTCAACATCAACAATCTGTGGGCTCTGTCTTCTGAACTTGGTGCATCTCAGACCCAGCCATTTCTCCATTGCTCTCTCATCCTTTGCAATCCAGCCATATCAGCTCTGGCCAGAAGTGTGCGCATCTCTCAAGGGTCACTGCCAGTCTACGGTTGCTCCCGTGTATTTGCTCACAACTGTTGCAGGGCCCTTTAATAAATTTGGATCCTATTTTTAAGCAGTACTTCCAAGTCTTCTTAGATTAGAATACCTGTAAGCTAGACACAGTGGCACATACCTGTAGTCTTACTATCTCATAGACTTAAACAGGAGAAACATTTAGCTCATAAGCTCAAGGTTAGCCTTGAACTAAGCTAGTTCAAGGGTAACAAAATGAAAAGTTGTCTCAAAACCAAACTAAACCAAAACCACAAAACAAAATCAAACCATCATCAACAAGAAGTCTGTTCTAAATTAACAACAATAACAGCAACAACAAAAAGACCTAATCTTTAAGATGGCAAGATAGCTCAGAGCCACCTGCACACAGGGAGCTAGGTTGCAGGGCTGGGATCAGTGGGGTCTCCCGGGTGATCAAGCCATGCCCATTCTATATCAACTTTCTCTACATAGATAACTCTTCCTGCAGGAAGAAAGCAGACTTTCAGGGCTCATCTTGATTCTAAAGCAAGGCTCTCTCACACTTTCCTTCTAGAGCCTCTGCTTCTCTGGGGCCATCTGCAAAATCTCTGACAATACAGACGAAGTCTGTTTGAGCTATAGATACAAAATATACACAACTGCTGGCCACACAGCAGCCACCTAATAAATGATCATTTTCAAGTTATAACTTCACATTTAAAATGTATCTGCAAAGAGTTTATCGCAGTCATTTTAAGAGATTCCATTTTTAGGAACAATAAATCAGTTTCATTATTTTATAGGATTTCTTTTGTCTTATGTCCATATGTGTTGAACTATTCCCGGAAGGTCTCTCGGGGTTGCTCTCCATATCCCAGGGACTATGCACAGGGAGACATCATCAGATCCCAGTTAGTCTTGTTAATGCTCAACCATTTAAAGGGTAGAAAGAAAATCGCTGATCCGCCTCTAGGCTATTTTTAAAAGCTCTAATGGAAGATAAGCCAGAGCTCAAACTAGGATAAATCTCAGCTTCACAGCACAGAAAAGAATCTAAGAACTGGCTAGTAAAGGCAGCTCTTAACTTACTCTTGGTGCCCTGAAACCTTAGATTAAATTACCAGAATATGGCAAGAATATTTAGACCCTAAGAAGCTTTGCAGTCGTGTGTTTCAGGGTTGGTGAAACACAGACGCTTAATTTCACTTGCTAATGGTTTCTCTTTATACACGAGTGGTCCCACAGAGTTCAGTAAACAAGGATCTATTCACTCATACTGTGTAGTTCCCAGTGCTGTGGCACCATGGCTGCTTCAGAGTAAGATTTCTACAGTTCTTAGTTCTGTTTGCATAACCAACCACAATTTTCAAGAGCTGCTTGGTTCTCTGTTGTTGTAGATCATGCGAAGCTAGCATCTAAACCCATCGGATGAAGGGTCTTCCTCAGACCCGGCTCCCAGGTTGCTCTCTGCACTTCCTGTCTCAAATCCAGCTCTTACCCTGTGGACACCCAGTGGCCCTCGATGGTTGGGGGCATCTGCACCGTGATCCGTGCACCATTGTGGAGATGCTTGAGCATGTGATGGCACTGTGACTCCTTGAAAGCCCTCCAGGCGCTTTTCTCTAAGGACCTGGGGTGTGATCTGCTGTCTGGATGAAGGAGGGCAGAGCCCTCTCCCAGCCCTGGAAAACAAACAAACAAACAAACAAACAAACAAAAAAACCATGAGCAGAAAGTAAGCATGAGTCGGGTAGGCCATTCTGCCTGCAACTGAGAGTGACTACAGTGGGAAAAGTGTGCCTACTCTGCCAGGCCACTGTGCTTTGCTCCTTTGGAACTCCATGCCAGAGTGGGGAGCACTCTTGGAGATCATTTCCCACATGGAATGGTGGTCTGTGAGAATCAGAACCTAGCTTGCTTGGGGCCACCCGGCTAGTTCTTTGCAAAGCCAGGGTTCAGGTACATTTACCTAGGTTTTTTTACATACTCACAAGAACTTGTGTGGTAGAGCCCTGAATGGACCTCACCAGGTCAGTTCAGAGAGGCATGTTCTAGAAGCACTGAAAAAGAAGGAGTGGAGCTGAAGAAAGAGGAGGGAAAGGGGATATCAAGAAGGATACTTTCACACACTGACATATTTAGGTGAGGAATAACAAGAGCAAAGAGATCAACAGTGTTGAAAACATAGCCTAGCCGATGTGGAAAGAGAAGTGGCCAGGAGACAGTTCTCAAATTCCTGGCTGGGACCTGCTCCTTGGCTAGCCTCCCATATGCTTGTCTCCCAATTTCTGGCCACCACAGACTCCAGATGGATGCCCTTGTTATGGTTTATCTAAGAGCTTATGAATTAGAATCTTGGCTCCCAGATTGGATGTTAAGAGATGGTAAGGCCTTTCAAGTAATGAAGTCCAATAGTTGTTATCAAGAGCATGGTGGGAGCTGCCCTAGATCCTGCAGGCTGCTCACATTCAGATATCTGCACCCTGTGTCTCAAACACTGAGAGGACGGAATGAGTGGTCAGCGTGCAGTCCCAGCAGTTAGAAGATATATGAGCTCTCATGGCTGCCTTTGTGAAATACAGCTCTGTGGACAGAGCAGCTGCTTCTTCTTAGCGCTATTCAAACACAGTGGGGAGCCATGAGTCTAAGGCACCGATGGGCTCTATTCAACTAATGAAAACCCGGGTAAGAGATTCTTGACTTAAGTTGATGGTGATATGTTATGGTTTGAATGTGGAATGTCCCCTTACAGGATTATGGTTTGAAATGTTTGTTCCCTCTCTGGGAGCATTACTTTGGGAAGCCGTGGAACCTTTAGTGGGTAGAGCCTCGAAGGGAGAAGTAGGTCACTGGGGATAGGCATGGGGAAGTTATAGCCCTGGCTCTGGTTCTACTGCCCTCTCTGCTTTTCTGGCCCCTTTCACATGATCCCGTCACCATGAGCTGAGCTACTCTACCTTGTCGTCCCTGTCATGGAAGACTGAACTCTCTGAAGGGAGGAGCCAAATGGAAGTATTCTTTATTGTCAGATATGGTGACCATGGTGATGCAAACATTGCTAATACATGTGATGCTCAGTTTAAGGCCAAGACCACTGTTTTTGACCTGAGCTGCTTGCAGGCAATAGTAAAAAAAAAAAAACAGGCAACTGCCACCATTATTATAGCAATATTACGACATCATTATTAACCGCCATAGCTATGCAGCAAGGGTCTCCATAGTCTTGGGAAGCTTCCTCCAGTGATTCTCCTAATATTACGTTCCATCTCACATGTACTATCCCAGACGGGCGGCCAGGGCAATGGAGGAAGAAGCAAGCTTGCTGAGCTCAGACCTTTGCTTTTTTCCCAAATCACCACCTGCTAACATAACAGCATACCCAACACATACACACAGGCACACACACACACAGACACACACAGACACACACACACACACACACACACACACACACACACACACACAAGAAAGGACCCTCCCCCTGTTGTTGTTCAGCTCTGATGGCACTGGGCCAGGATTAGGCAGGAGTGAACTACTGGCAATTCTGTGATGGCCATCATCTACACCAAGTGCTCTCTCATACAGCATTTAAGCACAGTGCTGATCATTTAATACCTATTTGTCTGACATCTACATTGACCTTTCATTTGGTTGTGAACTAATACAGGGGACAAAAGTGCCATTCATCGTACCTCTACCAACGCCAACAGCTATAATTATCCTGATGACAGTAAACAAGCCCCATCCCTTGTCAGGCAATCAAAGAACAAAATGTCATACAACTCACTATCTGGTGGATCGATGATATAATCAGTTATAATGTGGCTAGCTTTAAATAGACTTTAATTAAAGACCTAGGGTATGAGAGAACAGGAGCGGATTCTACTTGAAATGTGGGTTTTACTTGAAATGGGACTCTAGGCATTCAATAAAGATACCAATATCTTGGGGATGAGTAAATTGTGTTCCAAAGCTTCATGTGCAAACGTCTTTGCACTCCATGGATGTTTTCTCATAAACTCCTGGATCTTTAAAGCCAGGAGCGAAAGGGATTAAGGCTGAAGCTGCCAGAGCTGGGCTGTTTGAGTTTGAAACTGGATTTGCTGCTTACAGGATTTTATTCAACTCAAGACATCCATGGTGTCTGAGACGCATCATTCCTTTACTACCAGCAACCAAACACTTGGCTCTAACGATGGCATAGTGCTTTAACAATGCCCATGAACCATTCACAGCAGCCTCAGATGGCTTTGATGTTTGTCTGTTCAAGGAGAACTGGTAAGTTTTCTAAGCTTTGGTGGCAAATGTTTGCTCTTCATGTGTCTTGGTCACAAAACACAAACACAGCTTCATGTTTTTATGGGTGTCCTGGTGTCCAAGCCACCAACACATGTTGGGGGAGAAACTATGGCATTGCAGTTATTCTTTCCATAATAAATATTTGCCCCACTAAGGGCTTATTAACACCCCTTGCTCTGTTGGGAGGCCTGTTTACTCTGAGGAGGTTTTCTCCTCAAGTTCAGAGTCTTCAGTTGGTTATGGACAGAAGGCATGTATGCTGAGTCAATAGTTGACTCTTTTGATTTTCAAAACCAGTCTACTCTAAGCAAACTCAAAATAAGGAGTACAAGCTACCCATGCAGGAAACAATCATGGATACACGAGGAGCAACTGTGTCCAAAGGCAAGAGCAATGCCATGGATCAGGACTTCAGGTCAGTGGCAGAGCACCCCACTCTTTACTACTACTTGAAGACCAAAGAGACTGGGAGCAACCCCCCCCCCATCTGTAGTCATTCACCACAGAGATCTTAAAGCAGAAAAAAGGGGAACGCCATCTTGTGGTTGGTGAAATATACTATAGGCTGATGAACTCACACAAATTACACAACCTCTCTGAGCTTGAGTCCACTTATGTGTAATGAGCCCACTCCTCTTGGGCTGGATCTAATTTAGCACAGTGCCTTTCATGAGCCGTTAACACTATTCAATAATAACACTCTTATGCCCATCTCCAAACGTCTCTCCTAACAAACAATTAAAATAACGGTGGTCCAGAGCTGGCCTCCCTCTGAGTTCTGAGGAGAAGGAAGTACTCAGAATTAAGCTTGGGCTGGCAGACAACATTTTATGATTCTGAAGAAGAAAGCAAAGAGTGGGGCTGGCAGCCAGCAATCTATTAAGGATTCCGAACAAGAAGAGAGTAAAGGCTGGGGCTGGCAGTTGGCCTTCTACAATGATTCTGAAGAAGAACATATAGCACCAGGCATGCGGTTGTTGACAAGTTCTGCTCAGCTTGACAAATCCTGATCAACTATTTGTGTATTTTAGAGGCAGGACGTACAAATATGAATTAAGGTAAGTACTGCTGACTCGGTAGTCTGGATAGGAAATGGGTAGAGATGATTAAGGAGGATTCTTGGAATACAGCCAGGTCCTCAAAGGCAGAGGCAGGAGTGATGGGGAGCAGCATCTCCACGGGTCATTCAAAAGAACGGAATCATACAGGGAAGGAAAGTTATGCTTGTATTCTTAGCAGGTGGCAAGAGAAATAAAGTCCACTATGGAAATCACTGGAAAATAGGAGACCAATGCCAACCTAGAATGTAGCTCTTGGTCATGAATACATCTTAGCAACCAGGTGAGGCAGCCATTTCAACCAAGGGGCACATGACCAGCAGATGGAGACAACTTAACAGGTGTGATAGTGAATTTATGTGTTAATAATTGTCTTTAGAATTTGTTTTAATTAAGTTTATTTTCGAATACAAAGTATGGCATTGACTTTTGCTTGTCTCTGCTGGGGGCTGTGACTCTTCACACTGTGCTGGGTCCCAGCTTGCTTCATGGCACTGAGTTGGGAGTACACTCAAAAGTAGGTAGGGGCCAAGGATCTGCTATAGCCACTTGCTCCCTGAGATCACAGTAACTCTCCCCAAGGGCAATGTCTCCAGTGACTTAATCACTTCCCACTGGGCCCCAGTTTGGGGGGAAGAGGAGAAGTCGTGGGGATTGAGCAAGCCTAGGGCTTTACACACGCTAAGCAAGCCCTTCACTCCTGAGCCACATCCCCATCCTTAGCCCTTTTACAGACAGGGTCTCACTAAGGCTGTCCTTGAACTCACTCTGTAGCTCTCCTTGGCTTTGGTCTTTTGAGATTTCAAGAAACCATGATTACAGGCATATACCAACACAACCTGGCTTAGGCTTCACCTTTTCAAAGTTCCACTATATAATGTCATTACACAGCTTTCTAACATGAATCCCTGAGGAGCATACTGTGCCTGAAGTATAGTATTGGTTTTTGGCTTCTTTCTCTTTGCAGGTGGATAAAACCATCTCTGGGGTTTTTGGGGGCTGATATAAAAAATATGGATGGCCCTTTTTAAAGTGCTAACTTTGTTTGATGTTTAGGAATTGGAAGCTTATTTGATGTACCGATTTCATTTTTGGGAGAAGCTAAAGCCAACATTCTTATACCTCATTTTCAAGGCATAGCCTTGGTGTGCCAGTCAAGGAGCCCAGCCTTAGACTTCTGGTCAATCCAGGGGACTTTATGGTCACACAACACTTGACAATTCACTATTTAGAAACATTGCCTCATTTGGTCAAGTGCTATTACCACTTAGGCACAGGGACAGTCTGAGGTAAATCTATGAACAGCTGGCCACAGCACCCATTGACAGGGAAGCTCCTATCACAGTTCCCAGTCCAGGGGAATTCTGAATAAGTTCTCAAAGGACTTCTCCAGAAAATGATCTCAAGCATAGCCTGGACCCAATTAAAATCATTATGGAAAAAGGGTAGGTTCTTTTGAAGGAATGTGAGGAAGGGGTAATGTGAAAGTCTGGAAGGAAACTGTTTGCTTATTGAAAAAAAATTAAGTTCTATAAAGTTAAGCATTTATAGGTTATCACGTTCTAAATAATACACAGATCTTGGAGTTCTATATGGACTGTATGCACAGGGATAGAATCATGAGTGGCACATTCCTAAACAGGGAGGTGAATTACTGCACCCAGGAGTCCTAGATTTTGCTATGATCTTATCCACCAACATACAGCAGTGAGCTACTCAGCTACTGCAGTAGGAATACCCAACAGCAACAAAGACAATCCAGATATGCTTGAATAAGAGGAAGCAAAAGGTTGACTTACACTGAAGTTTGTGCTCCAAAATAACAGAAGTTGGAGTGCCCAGCTCTTGCATCACTTGAAAGCACAGGTCACACTCTTGGAAGGTGGTACTTAACACGTTTTCACGAGGGGAGATGGAGCTGGGATGTCCACTGTCACCCACACATCTCCTCCCTAGACCCACAATGGTATCAGAAGCAAGCCAGGCACTAAAGAAGACCCTTGAAGAGATGGACTGGAGGGAGGCAATGGTTGCTCAGTTTCTGAGAGACAACATTTATTTACTCAACAAAGATCTAAAATAGCAACCATGTTTTGG
>JADRCD010202275.1:8222-21668 GCA_019843815.1 Montemys delectorum | reverse complement strand
GGCGGCGGCGGGGGGGGGGGGTGGGGGTTTCCTTCTTTTCTCTGTGTCAGCAAAGGCTACCATCGGTGGGGGAGGGGGTGCCGTACAAATGGCAGTGTTTGTCTGTCTGCAGAGGGAGTTGTGTCTTCTTACTCAGAAGCTGGGGGGTGGGAAGTGCAAGTCTTTCAAGCTGTTGAGCTGTCAGCTTCTGAAGGAGCTTTGTCTGTCTCTCTGTCTCTCTGTCTCTCGCTCTCCGTCTCTCTGTCTGCCCCTGTCTGACTCTCTCTTTCTCTCTCTCTTCCTCTTCTCTTCCCTCCCCCTCTCTCATTTTTCCAGTCCTGTCTTTCCTTGGCTTCCAACATGCTCAGCAGAGCCTTGCCAGCTTTAGTTGGAAGAAATGTATTTCCGAGCTTAGTTGGACATCAGTTTTTTTTGGGCTCTGCCCAGACTCTTGACAGAGAAGGTAGTGTTCAGGAGGCTGATGGTGTCTAGACACTAAAATCAGAAACTGTGTGATTTATGTTGTATTACAGACATCTGCTTCCCGGATTGGAAAACGGAAACTGGCTTTTATCTAAGGAAGTCACATTAAAAACCCAAACCCCTGGGTGTTTCTGACCCATGAAAAGTCGAAGTCTGAAAGGCTTTACATAATATTCTCCAGCCTTTTAAAGAGTAGCAGTGTATAGAGTAGGAGATGAGAAGTCAACCTCTAAGAGACAGCTCACAGGCTCGCACACACTCCTCAGCCGCATACCTCTGGGTAGGGCCCGGCAAGCCCACAAGGCAACTTAGAACACACCAGGTTCAGAGGAATATGGAGAAGCAGAGAGGCGATGTCTAAGAGCCAAGGAGGATTGGGGTTTTTAGAAGACAAAAAAAGGACAGAAAGTCAGGCTTAAGGATAAAGAAAAAAGGTCAGACTTTGACTTTTTAAAAAATGTGCTTTTGATTCAAAACAATCATAAGAAAAGTTCTATAGAGCCCAATTAACCCAACAATCTCCTGCATTTTGTTTTAGGGTTATTTGATGCTCAGAAACGCTAGATAGCCAATGCTCATTACCTTAGAGAACAATGGACAGATAAAATCTGAACAATCGAGGCAGACATTATGTGGTGCTATATGCTAAAAGCCCACTATGACTTTTGTTTTGTTTGGACCTGGACAGTCATCAGGGCCCTGCATCAGACACTGCGATGGGTTCAGAAAAGCAGGCCTCTTCGGGTGGAGCTACAGCAGGGCTCCTGCCAAAGACTGGTCTCCCTGTTGATTCAGGAGTTCAAATGCCATCAGTGTGTTAATGTCAGGGACTGAGTCTGTGCTGTTGAATAGCTCCTTTAAAAATGGCCTCTTAGGACCGGGGAGATGGCCCAGTGGCTAAGAGCACATTCTACTCTTTCGGAAGATCTCAATGTGCTTCCCAATGTCAGGCAGCACAAAAAGGACTTGAGAATGTACTGAAGTAAACAATGAAGCTTTTGAGTGAAATGTCCTGGGAGAGTTGTGGCACGTCACAGACAGGGGAGAGGACTGCATGGTGAGTGCTGTGAAAACTGGCACTGTGAGCCTCGATACACGGTACCCGGGCTAGCATGCGAATGCTACCCATACCCATACCACACGCTTACCACAGACTGCTCTGCCACGGCTGATCAATAGAGCAGGTAAATACTGTGGTCAGGGGATGAGGGTGTGGAGTGGGAGAGCTGGAAACCTCTGGGTTTAGGAGCAGGGACTTTTATGGCCACCCAAGGTTAATCATTGGTAGGAATCAGTATCCTTAAAAGAAGACACTGCTGGGGAACAGAGAGCACTGTTGAGCCCCCCCCCCCCATTCCTGCCCAGGACCAACTCTGGAATGGCCTCTCTTTCTCATTAGCCAAACATCATATTTTCATTGTGCTCCTCAAGCAGAAATAATCTGCAAGATTTATGCCTTGATAGCCAGTGATTCCATACCTTAATCGTGTTATGAATTGGATTGTGGCCTGTGCAGGAACCAGCCAAGTGCACTTTCTGACTCTGCCCTTCTGATTTGAGGAGGACAGATATGGTCCTGAGCTCTTAATTTGGAATCATGGCAACAGACATGAACAAGAGGCTGTGCCACATAACGGTCCAGAAGCAACTCTCTGTAGAACTCGGCTCCCAGGGGCTGCCATAGCCTAGACCAGGGACCTAGTGCAAGGCCAGGTTATAGGTTCAACCATCACTGACTGGCCACTTACCGGGCAGTTTGTTGTGTGAGATCCTAACCGCGTCTTGTTCTAATCCCCGGAGGTATATATTAATATCTGCTTCTACGGAAATTAAACTGAAACTTTAGGAGACTAACCAGTCCAAGACTGTCCTTTAAGTGTACGATGAAGGTCTCTTCTAACCCGGGTCATCTGGTCGCCCATCCCTGCTTGATACCCAACAGCCATTTCTCTCCATCTTTTTACCTCCTCTGACAGTCTTAGCATAGTACATGAGGTTCCCAGTTACTGAAGAACACTTTTCCTTTTAAGCGATATTGCTAGGAGACAACTGCTTGTCTCGCGTATCCGAAGATAACACACGCAGTAAGAAGTCTGTGAGTTTACAGTCTCCATCTGCGTGTAGCTCTGACAAGCCTCCAGGGCTCTGGATGCTTTGTTGAGACACAATGAATGTTTTTATAATTGAATTGAACGCAGAGGAAGCATTGGGAGAGATAATCAGGCCTCGGCTGTGGCTGCAGAATAAGGCAAAAGGACTCAAGCTGCCTCTGCTTCCTTGTTGACAGTTGAAAGTATTTTATGAGAGCCAGCGGAGGACTTAGGTAGTGTTCAGTGGATGATCAACCCAAAGAATAATTTTCATGAAAGGAATAACTGAGTAAGACTACCTTGGAAATATCAGAAACCTTGAGTGGGAACAGTATTTCTCGGCCTCACATGAAGTTTGCTGAAGAAAGGCAGGGCTTCCAATCTGATGCCCTGAGTGAAAGCCAGCACACAAGCCCAGCCATCGGGCTGGAAAGTGGGGGGCAATCAGGCAAAGGTTCGTGTTGTTTGCATTCTGGTGACTGACAATTCTCTTTGACAGTGGCTTGTGTTATAGCCCAGCCAGCTCCATATTTGGGAGGAAGTGCCTATCAAGGTAGTAGGTACTTCTCTGTAGCCTCCTGTTTTATAGAGAGGAAGGAGGGGGAAGAGAGAGGGAGGAGGAGGTGGAGAAGAGGGGGATGAAAAGACAGCAACGGTTGTAGCAGTGGTAAGAGCTATGGCTAGAGAGATGGCCTATGGTGAATCTGGGACCGTGTGGTGGTTAGCTTTAGTTGTCAACTTGACACAACCGTGACTTACATTAGGATTGTCTAATTTGAGTTGTCTGCGGGCATTATGGCGGGTGTCTTAAGGCAATTGATGCAAGGAGGCCCACAGTGGAAGGCACCATTCCTTAGGCAAGGGGCCCTGAGCTACCTAAACAAGAGAAGCCAAGGCACGCACAAGACCCGCAGGTGAGCACTCTGCATTCCTTGCTCTCTGCTGCTGACTGTAGGTGTGAGCTCAGCTGCTTCAGGCTCCTTTCACTCTTCTGAGCTGCTTATAGTTGGAATATTTTATATCAGCTGCAGAAATGACACTAGAGCAGTCAGTCACCCAAACAGGTAGGTGGTGACGGCGCATCGTAAAGGCGGTGAACGCTGAGATGTTGTTAAAGATAGGTAAAAGATAGCTGTATCACTTTCATCAGGGGGACATTTCACCGAAGAAACCACTAGGCCTTTCCAAAGCAGCTTTGTTCTTTTATATCTCACCAGCAAGGAATTAATGACCCAGTTGCTCGTATCCACAATGGCTCCAGCTGCATATGTAGCAGATTGCCTTATCTGGCATCAATGGTAGGGGAGGCCCTTGGTCCAGTGGAGCCTTGATGCCCCAATGTAGGGGAATGCTAGAGCGGAGAGGTGAGAGTGGGTGAGTGGGTTGGGGGAGCACCCTCACAGAAGCAGGGGGAGAGGGTGGAATAGGGGGTTTGCAGAGGGGAAACCAAAAAGGGGGGTGGGCAACATTTGAAATGTAAATAAATAAAATAACCAATAAAAAAATAAAGTATCCAAGTTAAAGACAAAAAAAAGTCATTTTTGTTTCGTGTGTGTGTATATGTATATGTATGTGTGAGTATGTGTGTATGTATGTGAGTGAGTACTTGTGTGTATATATCTTTATGTATGTGTGTATGTGTATGTGTGTGTTTGTGGGTACATGTACGTGCGTGTGGGGGGTTTGTGTGTGAGTGTGTGTATGTATGTGCTAGTGGACATGTGTGTGTGCACGTGCATGTGTGTGTGAGTGTGTATATTGTATGTGTGTGGCTTGTTTGAAACAAAAGCTTATATAGCTCACACTCACTTAGAACTCACTCCATAGCTGAGAATGACCTTAAACTCCCAATCCTCCTGCCTTACCTCTAGAGAATGAGGACTATAGGCATCTCCCACCATGCCTGACCCTGATCCATGCCAGTGTTTTGTCTTGCAACTATTCTGGCATATTTACAGTGAGAGCGCCTCATGGTTTTAATTTGCATTGCCCTAGCTCCTAACAACATCTTTTTTACCTGTCATGTCTATTATCTGGTGGATGGAGTACCCTGCCTGTGTTGTCTGCCCACTTCCTGCATCCATTGAGTTTTTAAGTTTGTGGGAATTATTATTATTGCATGTGTGCCTGGTAGAGGAGGTAGACATGCCCAGTGTGTGTGTGTGGCTTAGAGGACATGTCACAGATGGGAATCTCCCTTTTTGCCTTCACACAGGTCTCAAGACGATGAGAGCGTAAGAGGAGCATAGCTTAGCTCTTCATCCTCTCTAGAGCATCTTTTGTAAAGATTTTAACTTTGGTACCCAGTTCATGAATCACTTTGAGTCCGTTTTTGTACAAAGTGTAAGATTTAAGTCAAGGTCCACTTGTGTCCCCCCCCCCCCCATCCCTACGTCCCTTCCCTCTCCTTCCTTCCTTCCTTCCTTCCTTCCTTCCTTCCTTCCTTCTTTTTCTGCCTCTGGGTGTCCAATTTCCTTGTACTATTTGTTTAAAGAGCTTTGGGGGGTCTGAAATAGTATTTTGTAAGTAGCTAGCCTCAGACTTGCAATATCTCCCTGCCTCTTGGCCTCTCAAGTGCCAGAGTTGTAAGCTACTATACTTGGCTACATTATTTTTCCCTAAATAGTATGATTTGGAAGCTGTGGGACAGGGAGAAAGATCGCAGTGGAAAGGCAATCAGGTCAGTGTAACCTACTGTTACTTTCATAGATGTGGTAGGTTTAATTTAGAAAAGATATATAAAATGTTTTATTATTTTGCCCAAATGCTATATTGGACTTAAATGACAAATAAATGTACTATATTTATGTGTTTCTTTTCTGCAAAATCAAATGTCAAAAATAGTTTACACATGTGGACTTTTAATTAGCTAAATTAGAAGTAATGAAGTATTTTGTCATGTTTGAAGTTTTCATAGTAGGCCTCTTTGTAATGTAGTTTGGGCTGCCAGTAACACATCTGTTTAGATTGCATTGAGTGGTTGTTAATTTGTAGTTGACATTTTTATGAAAGAGGAAAAGTGGTTCTAGTGCCCTTTCAAAAGAATGGTACAAAATATAAAACTATGAAATTTTAAGATATTTGCTCAATTTTTTGAGATGAGATTTTTTTATGCACATTTTATTTGCTTAGTTAGACTGATGAAGATGCCTACCCTTTCCTATAAAGCAGAATATGATTGAGTTTTCCTAGAAGTGTCCTCAGACTGTATGATTGATATATAAGACTGAAGTGGTCATTGTTGCTTAGAGTTAAAGCAGGAATTTCTATAAAGTGAACGAGGTGATACATTTTTCAGAAGTCCCTGAGAGAAGGTAGATTCCATGCCCCGGGTAAAGAAGGCCTCCTCCCTGAGCCACCGCCCCACCCAGCCACGCCCCGTGCTCTTCTGCAGCTCCCCTTATCTGGGGCTGCAGCTTGCATCTGCTTGCCAGTCTCGTGATGTTAACCGTCTCATACAGCTCCTCTTGCCACCTCACTGCTGCGTGAGAAATCACTGAGTGTCACAGAGAGGCTCTTAAAACCAAAACAAAGCAAGTCAGATATTCTGTGTACATGTATTATTTGAAATGACAGGGAACTGCTGATCAGAACCGGGATATATTTTGTTTTGGTGCTGTGGACTTCTAAGTGTCAATATGAGCCCCAATCCCTTGGTCTTTCACCACATCTCCTCTTCAAAATGCTAAAATGCAGCCAGGTGCAGTGTCACATGCCTTTAATCCTGCACTCAGGAGGTAGAGACAGGCAGATCTCTGTGAGTTCAAGGCCAGGCTGGTCTACATAATGAGTTCCAGGACAGCCAGAGCTACATAGTGAGACTCTTTAAAAACAACAATAACAAAACAAAACAAAAAAGGATACTAAAATGCCAGAACTAGTGTGAAAACCCAGTTACTTGTCTAGATGTTAAATGTTATACATTTATTTACTTATTTATTCAACAGTTGAATCAACAATAATATGTTAAATATCTGACAGTCAAACAAGCCAAGTCATCTGCTCCGCTGAAAAGCATTTAGGTTTCTTTCTGGAATACATCATGTGATGCTTTGCTGCTGGGAAGATCCACATTTTAATTGTGTTTAGTTTTCAGTGATATTAAGATAACTGCATTTCCTGGCTGCAATTGAATTGTGCCATTAAGGGATGTAATGCTCCTTCATTTCAGACAGCACAGAATCCACTCTGAATAAAATCTGGCCCTGAATAATCCATACAAAACTCAAGTAGCTTGAATCACCTAGAACAGCAGACTTTGTGCTCCCTCTGTGTCCTGTTGCTTAGCCATCTCTGAATCACGATTCCCTGAAGGGGAAGTCTGCTCCTTGACTTTGCATGTGTTGGCTGAGGCAATGCTTTTGTTAGCCCGTGGAGAGGAAGGGGAAGATGAGGAGGAGACACTCAAGGTGCCTGCTGCGTGGCGCTCTATTCTTTCACCATGGTCCTCTACTACCAAGTGCAGTGCACAGTGTCATAGTCTAGGGCAGGGCTTCCAAATTGACTTCACTTGTTGCTCACCTTCACCTGGGAAATTTTCACTTAACCTTAGGTATACAGATGTGGAAAGCAAACATTTACTGGTAATAACTCATCAAAGAATTAATGTTATTATGTTATTCATTGTTTATCTTGTGTGTGTATCTGTGTGGGCATGCTCCAGGCATAGATCATGTGGAAGCCAGAGGACAACTTGTGGAAATCAGTTCTCTCCTTCTGCCATGTGGGTCCTGCGGGTCAAACTCATCAGCCCCAGCAGTGGGCACCATTACCACTGAGGCCCAAGAAAATTTGGTGTGAGCTGGATCAGTGGCTACAATTGCCAGTTACATAGGCGTAAGGGCTGTGTAAGATCCTTGCAATCCTATGAATGTTGGACATGATGGAGCGACCCTGTAACCAAAGCCCTGGGGATATAGAGATGTCCACGTCTTGGGGCTCCCTGGCCAGCCAGCCTATTCCAAACCTCAGGATGTAGGTTCAGTGAGAGATCCTGTCTCAAAAATATGAAGCAGAAAGAGATAAAGATCGCTGAGATCGGTCTCTAGCCTCCACATCTCCATGGACAAGGGAGCACACTCATACATGAGGATGCAAATTGCTCCCGCAAAGACTTTAAAGCAAGTCTTCGTTCGGTATACATGTAATTTTACCATCTGTGAAGGAGGAAAGCATGTTTGCATATGTCTTAGTCAGGGTTTCTATTCCTGCACAAACATCATGACCAAGAAGCAAGTTGGGGAGGAAAGGGTTTATTCAGCGTACACTTCCACACTGCTGTTCATCACCAAAGGAAGTCAGGACTGGAACTCAAGCAGGTCAGGAAGCAAGAGCTGATGCAGAGGCCATGGAGGGATGTTCCTTACTGGCTTGCTTCCCCTGGCTTGCTCAGCTTGCTCTCTTATAGAACTCAAGACTTCCAGTCCAGGGATGGCACTACCCACAAGGGGCCCTACCCCCTTGATCACTAATTGAGAAAATGCCCCACAGCTGGATCTCTTGGAGGCACTTCCCCAACTGAAGTTCACTTCTCTGTGATAATTCCAGCCTGTGTCAAGTTGACACACAAAACTAGCCAGTACAGTATATGAGTGAAATAGTTGTGCTTCTTATTTTTACATAAAGAAATAAATCTTGGTGGGATGTTTCATATGGCAGGGCAAAGCGTCTTCAGGGTTTTTCAGGCTGGCTGATGTTTGATTTTAAAACCAACAATGCTGAGACCACATGGATACACATGTACACAATGACATGAATATGGTTAAGGCTTGTTCAGAACTTGTTGGGAATTCTGTGAAACTCAAACAGAAATTGTCAAAATGAAGCATGCTACCACAGTCCAGTCCACTGGTGCGCCACCCACGGATGCTTACATGCTGAGGGATGGCAATAAGAGAGTATCAACGTTTCCTACAGTTTAGCTGTTAGACTTCTGTGAGCGCGGAAACATGTGTGCTCAGTAAAAGCACCTCGGTCCGTAACGTGCAATCATCTTGAGTCCTGGTCAAGCCATCTCATACAGCATCTGTGGTGTCTCGTGCTGAGAGGGCACACCGCCACGAAGGGCGCATGCACGTGCAAAGGGCAAATGCACTGCAGAGGGCAAATGCTGTGTCTTTTCAACCAAGGTTGTGGTGAAGTTGCTCGATACAACACAGGTGAATGCTGATGGAAACACTCAGATTCTTTCTCACCCTGTTTTTACATTAATTTTGGGTCTTTAGTGCTCAGGAATACTTTTACCGCTGCCAAACCTTTCATGACCTTCACATTCAGTTACGTGACCTAGAGTTTTAAGAAGAGGTTGTGTGTAAGAGGTCAGAGAAGGACACATCTCCTCCCCCAACACACACACACACACATGACTTTATACCTGTATAAAACTTGTGTCAGCTCATATTTTCTGAGGCATATCACTTTTGAGTGAACATGTGTACTGTCTGCTAAAGTTGATGGCATAAATGCCAGTGCTTCTGGGAAAGTATGCCCTGCACTAAGAGCTACCTCCACAATGATGTCCAAGGCAAGCCCATGTAAGGAACAGAAGGACACTGACACCACGTGGCCCATCCAGTCTGGCTGAGTTCATTTCCCCTTGATAAATAAATGCATTCAAGGACTAGTGCTTAAACATAGAACATTGACCTCATTTGGGGTAAAGAGTATCCTTGCTCAAGGGAGAACTTCTTTTCTAACACTTTATAGGAGTGTGGTGGTTAGTTTTAACTGTCAGTGGGACACAATGTAGAATCTCCTAGGGAGAGACTAGTTGAGGAGGGGGATCCCGATCAGATTGGCCTGGGGCTATGCCTGCGGTGGATTGTCTTGTTTGTTGATAGAGAAAACTCAGTCCACTGTGGGCAGCACCATTCCCTGTGTTGGGGTCCTAGACCCTAGAGGGCTGACTGAATCTGAGTGAGCAGGAAGCGTGATTTTTTTTCTGCTCTTTACTGTGGAGATGATGTTTATAAACTCTTTCGACTCCCCCCACACCCCCCCACCCCTGCGATGAACCGTAACCTGGAATCATAAGCCACATGAGCAAGCCCCCTCCTCCCCTGACTTGCTCCTGCAGGGTATTCATCACCGCAACAGGAATGAAACTAAAATGGGGTGCAGGGAGCAAGGGATAGACTTGGTTGTGAGACATGGAGAGAGTTTCATCTAAGGGAAGATTTGTGCCCCCTCAAGCCCTGGGCCTCTTATCTGCTCACAGTCACACAAGGAAGTAAATACTTTGTATTGACTGTAGCTTGCTTTGTACTGTGCTCCTTGCTGCCCCAGCAGGCCTGAAAAGCCTCCTGTTGTCACTAGCCTTCCTCCTGCCCCACCCCCACCCCGTTTCCTAGCCCTCTTGCCTACATTTGGCCTTCCAACCCTTGCCTTCAGTTCCCTGTATTGCTGTCTCCATCCCTATGGCCACAGTCCCGTCTTTTACCATCCATACTCAACTGGAGAAGGTTTTGGGGGAAAAGTGCAGTCTGCCAGGACTGTGGTTCTCTGGAACATTAATGGTTGATCACCCTGAGGGAAAGCTCAGAACTCTGGACTGTCCAGACAAGCAGGGGTAAGCAGACACCCAGCTGGCTGACTGAGCTGGCTAGGGCTCTGTGTCTTGAGTCTGGTGCAGGAAGCTGGTGGAGAACAGGCCATTCCCACCGCCTTCTCAGGTATCCGTCTGCTGACCTTGGCCACAGCCTTATGCTCAAGTAACATTGTTGTCCAACCAGAACTCTGCACATGCAACAGTATCCCTCTCCTGAGCTGTGACTCCAGGAGAGTGGCAGTACCGACTTGGGTTCTAATAAAAATAGATAACTTGTAGTTAGCTGTGAGCCAGCTGGGTAGCACTGTAACCTCTTACTATGTCTAACAGGGACGACTGGGATAAGGGTGGGTGTTACAAATGTACCACGATGTATACCTGTGTACCTCCCCCACCACCCCCGTGTTTGGCAGTCCCCTCTCCAACTTGTGGTATTTCTGAGTACAGTTCATTGGAAACACAAGAGTGTTTACATGGTGGGATGGGTGTGAAAGTCCACTCGCTAGCCAGGGCCTTGTTGTGATATCTTACACTTCTGCTTTTTCTCACGGCATGACACAGTATTTACACTGCGCTTGTGTGTTTTTCCAAAGCAGTTGACAGTCATGTAAACACATCCAGTGTACTGATCAAGCCGGAGAGAGCTGTCTGTCCCAGTCTGTCCCTCTAAGCTAGCTCCGCACGGACTGGCAATACACAAACATTTTGCACATGTCGTGTCTGTATACAGAGCACAGAGTGGTAAAGTCTTTACTTGAATCTAAGTTACCATATGAACCAGTTGGCACAAAAACCCTAAACAGAGTTCAGGGCCTAGCTTGTTCCTTCCAAGCAGGCTCCTGGGCAGCAACGTAAAACATCACACAGGCAAGCATTGTTTTTCCAGAAAATGAACAGACTTTTAAACGTTCCTTGACTGGAATGCCTCTTCTCTAGTTTATTCCCCCTCTTCCCTGGCACCCCTTCCCTAAGCTTACTTCAGGGGTAAAAGAAAAGCCCCACTAGAAACAGAGGAAACATGAAATATTTATAAACTGTGGTGCTAAGTTGGGCTTCTGTTGGAATCTAGGGCCTCTTCTATGTGAGACATGCTTGCTTGTCCTGGGTTAAGGTGAAACAGCACCAGGCTCCAATCCTGTGATCCTCCGGAGCCTGCTGCTCCCCTCCAAGCCTTCTCTGACTCCATTATAAAACAAGGAATTTAAATGAAGCTCACTCTTGAATTAATAAGAAAATTTAGAAGTTTTAGTCTAAGTTAGCATACCTGGAAAATATAATATTTTTAAGACTTTTAAGATCTCAGATAACCTGGGTATGGTGACAGAGGCCAGCAATCCTGGCACCCTGAATCAATAAATAAAAGGAAATCAATTTGATCATGAAAGAAAACTTGCAAATAGAAAGCTTCACCTGAAGTTAATCAGACCCAAAGCCTACACGTTGTTGACCAGTTAGAACAGCTGTTTTGGAGCTGTGGCATTCCCTCCAATCTTACATTTTCACTATCAAATATATTGTTATGCACTTATCCAACACCAAAACTAAAACATTTGTGACAGAGTTAGAACTAGGGAATCATGTACATGTGGACACAGTATAACTTACAAGAAAGAGAACAAGAAACAGTAACAATTGAGGGTGTGGAAGGTCTGAGTGCAGGGGGCGGACATGAGTTAAGAAAGAGGATCTGAAGCCATGTGTGTGATGGAGGGAATTGTCAGCTAACTACAGAAGAGTGCACATTTTTCCAACCTTGGATTTAGATTCTTGCAAAGAGACATTTAATTGATAGAAAGCATTCCATGGGATATTGAATCTTATGTATTGGTGGTGATCAGGCTTAGAAAAATGATTGTTTAGTTGAATGAATACTCTTAAGTTTTCTAGTTTCAAATGCGTTCTGTAAATTGGTTAAGAGTCCTAGCTATTTGCTGAGCTCAGATCTCAGCAACCAAACAGCCCATCCCTGTTGTGGGCAGAGACTAGAAAATCTCTGCAGATGTTGGCTGTCTGCTTTGTCTAGGTTCATGGATCCTCTCTCAGTGGAGTAGCTGGAGAGTGATAGTCACTTGATGTCCTCGCCTCTGCATACACAGGAATGGATAAGGGACTGCATGTATGCACACTTATGTGCATATACAACACACATATACCATGCACGCACACACACACAAATGCATGTTTGGCAGTTTGTGTGTATGTGTGTGTGTGTGTGTGTGTGTGTGTGTGCGTGTGTGTGTGTGGTTTGTTTTTGTTTTTGTTTTTTTCTGCCAGTTTCATTGTAAACTGGGAAAATATAACTCCATTTACCCACCAAATAAATATAAATGTCTGCAAGGTATTCTAAGTATAGAGCCAGGACTGGGGCTTGGAGGGAAGAGAGCATATTCATTTTCTCTCTCTTCTCCTCTCTTCTCCTCCTCCCTGCCTCCCCCTCTCTTCCTTTTCTCCTCCTTTTTCTCCGACACCTCTTCCCCCCACCTCTCTCCTTTCTTTTTTCTTGTGCTGGAAACTGAACCTAGGCCCCGATGCCCACGTTACCAAGGAGCTGCACATTCTCACAGCACAGAGGGAGTGATGATGTTAAAAAGTGGGGGATTGTCTTTGAAGGGTGAAAATCTGAAACTACAATTCTGAAGTGAGATTTAGTTCCAACATGAAAGACCTATGGTGTGAAACGCAGCACCTGATTATCCCAGCAACTGATACGGAGTGACAGCTCCCCTGAAAATGAACTGCAAACGAGGTTGTAATTCAAAGACAGTATTGCATGACCTCAATCGAAACACCGAAGCCTCTTACTAGAGCACAAATGAATATTTCATCCTGAGCGCTATCTCTTCTCTCCTGCAAGTCTGTGGCAGTAGGCTAATGGGTGATTGCTTTCATTAATTGTTTACATAACTAATATTCTCTGTGTTTATATTCTCTCCTTGTTATATGTTGACGCTGGAAAGGAAATCCAGCAATGACTCCTCTCTATAAATTTTGCATGGTAATAAAACTGATACGTACACAATCACTAGAGAGAATTTGAAGATAAAAATTTTTAATTTAAAACCTCAAAGTCTCGATATGTTAGAAAGGGCTCACATATCCCTTTTTAAATATTTTAGGAACTCAAAAACCTTAAACACTGCTTGGTCAGTACACATTTCCATGAACTAAGAATGTGAGCTGGTAATGGCATCCGCCTTATGCTTCGGGAAGTCGATAGGTAGAGATGCTGGCTAGGGGAGGACAGTAAGCAAATGGTTTCTTTCTTTTTCTTTTTCTTTTTTTTTTTTTTAAGATTTATTTATTTATTTATTTATTTCATGTATATATGAGTGTGTGTGTGTATATATA